>JAPEVC010000018.1:0-241112 GCA_027946555.1 Gnomoniopsis sp. IMI 355080 | reverse complement strand
GGGGGCGGCAGTGGCGCACCCAGGCACGCGAATTTCGGAGGCGAACGCGGAGATTCACAGAGACCTTCGAGAAAGCCGTCGTGTAATGCGGAAGTCGATTTCTCCTCCCGACACCGTTTGATATCTAAGATTGGATTCTCCTCTTTTTCTTCTATTTAAGTCATCACCCTTTCGACGTCCGTCATTGGGACAGCCGATAGCTAAGTCAAAGAAAAAACTGGAGCAATTGACTTTCTGGAGCTGTGTCTATTTACCACTGACCGACTCGCCCCCCCAAATCGCATGATCTGGAACATTTTCATCCGAGTCTCAGGCCACAGCTAGTGGCTCTGAGGTTTCTTCCTTTTTCTTCTCTTCCTTAAGACCACCGTAAGCTAAAGAATTAATTCTCAGCTTGGTCGCCTCTAAACAAACCACTCCACATTCATAATGGCAAACTCCTCGACAACGACGACGAGCGCCGGCGCGGAGAGGCGCAAGAATGGCAAGGCGGACGCCAGCGAGATCAGGCTCAACGGCGCCGCGGCAGCGACACAAGCACAGGAGGATGTCGACAAGAAGATAAACGACTTCTTCTGGACGTACACAGAAGAGCCGCACAGGACCAGGCGGTTGGCCATTATCAAGGCGCACCCAGAGGTATAATCCGCCACCACGCTCTTTACAAAGCTCCACGTAGCATTCACTCGACACACACAACTGACTCTCGGCCCTCTTTCTCATAGGTCACGAAGCTCTGCGGTCCCGAGCCATTGACCAAATACGTCGTCGCCTTCGTCGTCGCCCTGCAGCTCACCTGCGCCTACATCCTGCGGGACACGTCCTTCTGGTCGTGGAAATTCTGGGCGCTGGGCTACGTCGTCGGTGCGACCGCCAACCAGAACCTATTCCTCGCCATTCACGAGATCTCGCACAACCTTGCCTTCCGCTCCCCGTTGGCCAATAGACTCGTTGCCATATTTGCGAACCTGCCCATCGGCGTGCCGTACAGTGCTTCGTTCAGGGTACGTCCTCCTCCTCCCTTGAGGATACTCGAGACCCTTAGTTACTAATACGAACATGATCAACAGCCGTACCACCTTACGCACCACAAATCTCTTGGCGTCGACGGTCTGGACACCGATCTTCCCACCGCTCTCGAAGCAATTGTCTTTGACTCGATCCTCGGTAAAGCCTTCTTCTGCACCTTCCAGATCTTCTTCTACGCCATCCGGCCCATGTGCGTCTTCCAAGTGACCTTCACCTGGGTCCACCTCGTCAACCTCGCTGTGCAATTCGCCTTCGATACTCTTCTCGTCAAGGCCACCAATTCGTGGCAGCCACTCCTCTACCTCCTCCTCTCGTCCTTCCTCGCCGGCAGCTTACATCCCACCGCGGGGCACTTCATTGCCGAGCACTACGTCTACGAGACCGTCACGCCCGAAGCCAGCAACCCAGACAACGGCGTGCCAATCCCCGAGACGTACAGCTACTACGGTCCGCTGAACGTATTTACGTACAACGTCGGCTACCACAACGAGCACCACGATTTCCCTGCCGTGCCGTGGACGCGGCTGCCAAAGCTGCGGGAGATTGCTGACGAGTTCTATGCGCCGCTGCCGAGGCATGATAGCTGGGTGTATGTGCTGTGGCGATTCATCTTGGACGCGAATGTGGGCGTGACGAGCCGCGTGAAGAGGAAGAATGGTGGGCGCAAGGTGGGCGGGCAAAAGGCCGCCAAGGTGGCTGACTGGACGCCTCAGGAAATTGAGGCGTAGACGAGGCCACGATGCTGTACTTCGATGGTATTGCTGGACGGAAAAGTAAATCTAGATGGACGAGTACATATGGGCTGGCAATCTGCTTGTGGCGTTCTGGAAGAGTGTATTAGAAAAAGGGTTTAGACGATACCGAGGTCATGCTCTGGAAGCTCATAAGATCTCATGAGAATAGAAGCCACACCTGCCCTACAATTGCGCATCTCCACTTTACAGAGCGTACATACAAAATGCAGTGGGTGAAGGTCAATACTCTGGCTCAGGATAGTTTGGTCTGGACTTTTACATCCGCCTCTCCACAAATCACAAGTTGAAATCTACCTGCCTCACTCGCTCAACAGATGTGAACGCTCAGGTGTCCACTGTAAATGACCGGAGTCCTGCTTTGCACTGAACGGACGAGGCTCCCATGTCATGAATGGCCTTACAGCCCGATTATGATTTCAGCGAACAAAAAGCGTATCATTAAAAGAGAAAACCACACCACACGCCTCACAAACTTTAAAAAGACCCCGAGCAAGACCCGCAACGCAGATGCAGTCTAGACGTCTTCGTTGTGGTATCTCTCGATTTGTATCAATCCACATACTTCTTTCCCTCTGCAACCACATGCGTAGCAAGTACATCGACTCCACTGCCCCCGTGCAAATAGACTGTCCATCCTCCGGAACATCAGACCGACATGAGGATCTGCACCAAACTTCCAGAAGTTCCAAGTATCTTCTCACCTCTAGAAGAAGAAGTACGCCAACAGGAAGCAGATCAGACACAGTATCGCGACATACTGGATTGGCACGCCCTCGGTGCCCTGTGGCCTGACAGCGTTCGCCACCGCGGGTACGCTCGGCTTCTCGTCGGCGGCAACCGCCGTGACCTCTTTGCGCTGACGGAGTCCCTCCTGGTTGATGATCTCGGGCTGGGGAGACTGGGAAATGGGCGCAGTGACGTCGGGGTCGTCGCGAACATCGCTTGTGGGTTCGGAAGGTGCGGCACCGCTGCTAGTGGGCCGGTGCTCGTCGGGCGAGGAGTAGTAGGCTGGAGGAGGGGTCTGCTCGGCCTGTGAACGGGTAAGCATATGATCGCCTGGGGGAAATGGCCAGAAGAATAACTTACGCCATTGGTAAGGTGAGACTGCTTGACAGGCGTGGCGGTGGCGCCAGCAGGCTCTGCACCGACGGCTGGGAGGAAGTTGACCCTTATCTTCTTCTCCTGCACAGCAGACTTTGGAACAGCCTCCCACTGTGATAGCATATGATGTCAGTGTCTGCGCGTGACTTATTGCCAGATCGGGAGCGAAGGGCGACTCACGATGGCCTGTACGTTGCTGAACTCGAGGTCGCCGGAGATGAGGACAGACTGGACGAGGAACTTGTCGCGGGACTTGGCATCGGCTGGGGGATCTTGCTTCATCGCCTGGAGGAGGACTGTAGACGTGGAAGTATCAGCTTAAAAAGTCCGAGGCTGAGCCACGGATTGAGATCAACGTACCTGACACCTCGACTTCATGACCGGGCTCAATGCGGCCAGAATTTGGCCGTACGCAGTACCTAGATGTAGTGTGAGCCTTCGCCTCTTCTTCCGTGTGTCTCGGGATATCCTCGGGGATCATACTGCTTGGGAGCGGTGGTTTTGACCTAGTTCCATTTAGCAATTGTGTTTGGTTGGTGTTGACGCAATTGCGCCGACATACCTTGAATGCGACGGGCTGCTTGTTTGTATTCCGGAGCTTGAGGATTTGGGCGACCTCAACGGTGAAGGGTCCTGGAAGGCCACAATGATCAGCTCGGTAATGTTCACGATCCTCGGCTTGAGGACAGATAGTCCGCGAGCGGATTGGACGTACGGCGGAAGCCGAGCTCGAACGGCTCAATTTCAACAGACATTGTCGTTTGTTCACTCGCGGACGTTGAGCGAGGCTGTCGCAAGATCGGATTGGGTGGTATGAGCCGCAGATCGGGAATGGAATTGGAATAACCTAAGAAAGGCTATCACGACGTTGACGCAAGTCCGGCGAGGTCGGCACGAGATGTTGGATGGCCTCGGATAGGAGTTGGAGAGATTGTCTGCTAAGTTTCGGGGTTGAAGGCAGCAAAGATTATGTTCAAAGAGGTACCTAGGTTCATGTGACGAGGACGCAGAAGGCCTGGCGCAAGTGCAGTTGAAAGATGGAAGTTGCAGGAAAAAAGGTGGATGACGGCAGAGGTCTTACGACATGATCATCCAGGGTCTGTACTTGTATATGCCCAGGTGTGCAGCGGTTAAATTTGGATCTTGGTCCTGTTTGCATGCAGTGAGTGCGCACCCAGGCGGGCAGGCTGTCCAGGTCCTTCTCTCAGGCTCCCTCACGTTGCCCGTTCTGCACGGCCAGGTGGCCAGGTCCTTTTGGGGCCACTTCAGCGTTGGTATTGGCCCCAAGTTTCACTAACAACCTGTTGGAACAGTGCCAATTGATCCGAACCTCCCAGATCTCCGGAACAAGAAACGCTCATATTGAGGGCCATTTCGGCAATCTGACGGGCCCCCTGTAGGCCCCATACCCCCTTGAAATAATCACTCTTTCCTATAATTTGAGTGTCCCTTTCATTAGGTATAATAGAGATCAAGTGTGACAGAGTTTCACTGCTGCAGTTCTCACTGCTGGACCATGTAGATTCATGACAGTAGCGTGCGCATCACAAGTCAAAGGGACAGCTCGCCAAAGCTAACCCCTGCTAGGCGGCTGGGCGGGTACGGAGCACATGTCCGCATTGACTTGACTTGCCTGCCGTACCTTTAGGCCACCCCACACAGCTTGACTGCCTTCACTGACGTTATCGTCAGCAGCTTAATTATGGAAACTACCTTACATCTCCATCCTCTTGAAATATTTATAACTACCTCCTCAGTCCCCTTCAACCCTGCATTTGGTCCTCGCTGAAGAAATCGTCAACTCTTTTCCGTCTTCTTCTGCCCATCTACAAATAACAGTCTTAAGGCGACTCCTAACTCTCTTCCTCGCTCGTCTCGTTCTAGTGATACCACAACCACCTTCCAACCGTCTTCCTCCTCCCACGAGACAGCAGTCAAAGCGCTCAATATGGCCTCCGATCTGGAAACCCTTTTAGAAATGGGTTTCGAGAAAGCTCGCGCGGAGCTCGCCGTCAAGAAATCCGGCGGACTCCAAGGTGCCCTGGAATGGCTCGAGAAGAACCAAGACGTTCCGCTGGAGGAGCTGCAAGTCCCCGAGGAAAACGATGACGAAGCCACCGCCGCGGCGATCAAGGGACTGGAGACTGGTGAACTCGCCAAGTCCCTGGTCTGTGATGACTGCGGCAAGCAATTTCGCACCACTGCCATGGCCGAGTTCCACGCCTCCAAGTCTGGCCACGAGAACTTTAGCGAGTCGACCGAGGAGCTGAAGCCGCTCACCGAAGAAGAGAAGAAGCAGAAACTTGACGAGATGCGCGCCGCCCTCGCCGAGAAGCGTGCTCGCCAGAGCGAGCAGGACAAGATCGACCAGAAGAAGAACGATGCTATCAAGCGCAAGGCTACGCGCGAGACACAGGACATGAAGGAGGAGTTGCAACGCAAGGAGCAAATCAAGGAGGCGGAGAAGAAGCGACAGGAAAAGGCGGCCGATATCGAGGCTAAGAAGCGCATCAAAGCCAAGATTGAGGCCGACAAAGAGGAGCGCCGAAGGAAGGCGGAGGAGGCCAAGGCTCTGCGCGAGGGCAAGGCGCCCGCTTCTGCCGCGCCCGCTGCACCCGCTGCTCCTACTGCACCCAAGAGCAGTGCCTCGTACACTGACGCGCGTCTACGATTCCAGACCCCAAGCGGTACCGTACAGAAGAGCTTCCCCGCCGAGACTACTTTGTTCGAGGTTGCAGAGGCGCTGAAGACGGACGGCACTGTCGCAGGTGTCAACAACTTCATGATGACCTTCCCTCGGAAGACCTTCACACCAGACGACTTCGGTCAGACGCTCAGGGAGGTTGGTCTCGTGCCCAGCGGTGTTCTGGTCGTTCAATAGACAGCAGAAGTAGGTTATGGGACTAGATCCTACCACTAGGGAAATTCGGCCGTGGATAAGGGGAATAATTCCGGCAGGAGTTTGGGGGTAGTACGGGCAAAGTGGTGGAGTGCAATTAAGCGGACGAATCTGCTGCATATTGGCGACGGCCAGTAGGATGACGAGTGATAATAACGGCTTCGAAAGGTCGAGCAGCATCCAGTCGGCGTACTTTGAAAAGAAAAAAAGGCTATGGGAACAGAGGACCACTTGATGAGTTGATGAACCTTACCCGGTAATTTTGACTTGACTTTACTTGTTTCACCTTTTGCATCGTGACATCCACTCCATCGTGTAGTGTGGCAATTCGTTACCAGAAAGGTAACAGTGTGGACGAATAACGGTGCCAATGATCATGGGCTATGTTGACTCCGGGAAGTATAAAGACTACGGAGCATGAGCTGTGGGATGAGGGCTTTCTTTGCTGAAGTAGTTGTTGTGGGACAAGTCTGGTCGCAGTTGAGGAATCACTGATTACCCTCAGCGCTGTACGTTAATCGGGGGTCCGGGAGGGGCGGGGCAGATCGAACAAGACAAGGACCAAAATCGAGCAGACTCAAGGGCTGTTCTGGCTTCCAAATGGCCACACGAAGAGTACGCTTCATCACTCCCAGGTTCAGTTACATCACCAAAGAACCATGGCCACGAGAACACGCATACACACTGGGCGCAAATTTCTTGTTCCTTTCAATTTGCAAAGGTCGTCAAATTCCGGTTCCCTCTACTCCATCCCTGTGACCAAATACCGAGAAAGGTCCTCCAGGTCCATCCGAATTTTTCCCTCGCCGTCCAGTTAGATGACGCGGTATTTGCTAATGTAGCAGCGTAAGAAAAGACACCCGCAGCCCAATGCAGAGAGGATGAAGTTTTTTTTTGGTGGGGTCAAAAGGAAGTGCGAAGTCGTGGCGGGTGGGTAGTCGTTCGTGTGATGCTTGTCGTTTCGGCGATTTTGGCAGTGCGTGAAACCTTTTAGTCGAACAGACCGAATCCCATGTCGTCGTCGGACTCCTCCTTCTCTGTAGGCTGGTGTCAGTAGACTTGCTTCGGCCAAGATGCAAATAGCTTTGGAAGGCTGTTGAATGATTGGGGTGTACGAACCCTCCTCCTTGGCCTCCTCCTTGGCCTCCTCAGCGGGGGCAGCACCGCCAGCAGCAGCACCACCGGCAGCGGGGGCGGCACCACCGCCAGAGCCGACGTTGGTCAGGAGGTCCTTGACGTCCTTGCCCTCCAGAGCCTGTCATAATAATTCCATCGTCAGCATCCAGATCCTCAATGTCTCGAGCGCCTCCCCATCCCAGCAGTCGAATTTCGATGTGGGTCTTCGGTTCGCGATGGATTTCTGATGTTCAGTCGTACCTTGGCGAAGAGAGAAGTCCAGATGGGCTCGATCTCGACGTTGCTAGCCTTGATCAGGGCCTGCAGCTTGTCGGCCTGTGATGGTGGTTTGAGGTTAGCATTTAGACGTCGGCGAGGGTCATTTGCGACGCCCGGTAGAATTGGGCGGAATTAAGAATTTTTTTCTCATACGGTGATCTCGAGACCCTCATCAGCGAGGATGAGGGCGGCGTAGGAAGATGCCAGCTCAGCGGTAGACATTGTGAGATGCGTGTTGTGGTTGCAGGGTGCAGAAAGTGAGGGTATCAAATTGCTGTGCTGCTTCGCGAGTTGACAAACTTGGAGTCTTTCAAAGATGATGGGAGTTGAGGTCCGGAAAATGTGGAAGTAACGTGACCGCCTCGGCAGGCGCCAGCCGGAATCGTTACATAAGCAGCCTTGCAAGGTCATCTCATCCTGGCTTGGTCTTTGCCCCTCTAGAGTGCCCCACTGTTGTTAGTCGAGCATTGACGTCGGCGGGACACTTTGATGAAAGCAGCAACTCTTCATCGGCTTCTGATCCAGGCACTTCACATGACACCTGAGATCTTTCAGCCCCTCACAAACTCGCGCTTCGAAACAAACATTCGAAGACAGCACAAACATTCCCAGGCTACCACTCAGCAATTCAGGCACAGGCTATATTGACGTGTCGACAAGTAGCTGCAGTCTCTCGTCACAACTGTCTGTTGATACTCGCGCCTCGCTTCTACTTCCGGGCAAACCGGCCTTCGAATTCCTGACTCTTTGCCCTTCATCGTCAACCATCTCACTCACCCTGCACAACCATCGGAAGGTTATCATACGAAGGCCTAGCCAAGAGTAGGATCACGCGGGGTTTCCATACTCGATATCGCCGCCAAGTTTCAGGCACGAGGTTTAATTGACCCAGGTTCCTGCTCACTGCCAGCATCCACTGTTACTCCTCAGCTTTTTGTCATCACATCCCTTCGCCGCTCGCCACGCTGTCTTTCTAAAGCAACGTCTCGCAACAGCCAACATGGAAACACCACAAGTACCTCATCCCCAGGATACTCGGGAGCAGGAGATCTTGGAGCGCCTCACCGCAATACGAGACCAGCTGCTGCTCCTTAAACAGGATCGTACTAAGTATATCCGATCCAAGGACGTCATGGGGCTCTACGATCAGACTATTGAAGAGGTTCGAAAGGTCACCGAGGTGCGCTCCACTACCAACGGCCACGCCGAGAACCGCCTTGATAAGGTCATGGAAAGCTGCTTCCAGCTGCTCTCCTTATTCTTCATGACGATAGGGAGGACAGGCGAGGCTCCTGCGGCATATGCTCTGACGTCTACCATAAAAAGACTGCTGGACCACCTTACGGAGGCGAGCCTCTTCTCAGAGAAGGACTTGGAGAGCATGCGTAAGACGCTGGAGCAGTTGTCCGGTTCCATCAGTGAGGCGGACGAGGCGCACTCACCATATCTCATCAAACTGCTGGCCAAGAGAGTAGAACTGTGTCAGACGTCACTGGCGAACTTGCAGAAGAAGCTAGATCGTCTGGATGACACGTTGGTTGCTATTCATGAAAAAATAATCTCCATCATTCGCTCAATGGCGCTGGCCAACACAAAAGCCAAGGTAAGAATCGCTGCTGACAAGCTCAACGTATACGATGCTGACTTGCGCACAGTTCAACACACCAGAGGTTGAGAAGCTCAAGACGCAACTGAAAGAGATCGATGCAAGCCGGGTGGATGGTCAATTCGTGACAGACGACGGCAAAGTTGCCAAGGGCAGCGAGGAGATTTCGGAACTACTCGAACGAGCCCTCGCGTGGTCCGACATAGTATTGGATAGGAAGGGCGTGATACCAGAACAATGGAGACGCATCTACGACGTTCTGATCGGTATCAGGAACGACTTGGACAAATTTTCGATCACGCCAGCATGGTCGCTTCGGGAGACAGACTTGTACGACTATCAGCGCCAGTTGGACAAAATTGATGAGGCCAGAGTAGACGGCAACTGGCTCGATGATGAAGGAAAGCCAGCGGAACTCTATGTTCAGAGGGTGAGCACAAGCGTGGTCCGGCCTTCCTCGATTCAAGGACTGACGAAATATCCAGACACTGCTGTACCTCATTAGGCGAAGCTACGGTTACATCTACCACTTGATGGTGCTGTCAGAGCCAGTCTCAGAAGCCTTACTGCCGGTTTACAACCAATTGTCAACTTTGAAGCGCTGTTTGCTCGAGGTCAAGAACTCTGGAGGCGTTAATTCCGCTCGAGAGCTGTACCCCTACAGCTTGAAGGTATGTATTTGATCGCACTCAGTCCCTTCAAGTCCTGATATTGTATCTGACGTCACCATCCAGCTCAACTCAATAGACAACATGCGAGTCGACGGCAAATTTGAAATCAACAAGGACATTCCTGAAGGGCAAGCAGCCGTGGCGGATTTACTAGCTGAGTGTTTTGAGTTGAACTACGAGTTACGAGTCGAGGCCGAGACAAGGGCTGAGCAACAAGCCGCTACAACGAGCGCCACAGGCGCAACGGGGGTGCAAACCGGGGTGGAGGGATAGAAGCCTCCGACTGGGAAACAATCCTCACGCGAGGACAAGGGCGAAGATTGGGGACAACATGCATTTCAAGGTTTACCGACCGCTGCCATGATCAAAACGCTCGTCTTGGCGCGCAAAGTTTTGCACTATAGTCGACGCAACCGTGCTCGAAAGGACTGAATGGCGGAGTACCTAGAGAGTGCACATGGAGAAGTGTCTTGCCATGGAAAACTCCCAGGTGCCCGACGAGCTTGGTGCTATAGGCACTGAAGTTGCATTGTATCCGATTTGCCTGCCTGTCTCCTGTGGACTAGAGACACTAGGTGTTCAACACCGGCCTGACCGGGCAGTGAGGACGTGTTGCGCTAAGCTGTGGGCGTTTTGATTCTTGTATGTTTTGAGGGGTATGCGACCAGGAGCTGTGTGTTTGTTACGGAGTATGGTCAAAATTGGTACAGCATGCAGAGCCGAATCCCGAGATTGTTGCGGATTGTGGCTCAGGGAGAATGTGATCAAAGGGCTCGAGAAGGCGTCAAGTTCACGGATTGCATGGATTATGGCCTGGTACGGAGTACGTATCATCAGAGCAGACGAATCCCGCCTTTGCGGTAGAGAGAACGGTAGCGATACTGAATGCGTAATGAGCGGTAGACATAAAATGTTTGGTGGTATGTTTCCTCGTTCCGTCCATGATTTAAGCTGCTCCACGCGGCTCCTTTCCGAATCCCGGTATCTCTCAAGGGAATCGAAACGCGATCTTGGCCGGCCAGATCATCGCCTACAATTCAAATCAGCCTGACTCTATTGAAATTATTGGGATTGAACTCACCTTCTCCAGATCCCATACGCCAGACTTCACATAAACGTCATCCTTCAACGCATCCACAACCGCCTGCCGGCTCTCTGCCACAACAATTACCGTGCTCCCCGCAAACTTCATGCTTGACACCTCGTCGTCGGCAGGCATGTCTTCTAGAATAGCGCCTGTGGTACCTTAGTCACAAGTCTCTCTACCTCTCAATCTCTCTTTCTCTCATGGGTAGCGGCAACTAAAGCAAAAGGGAAGTTAAAATGCCTCACCACCCATCTTAAATAGGCCGCTCTCCTTAGCCTTGGTCAGGCCCTCAAAGTGCTGCGGCCGGACCTCCAGCCGCTTTGCCATCATGCCCGGCTTGTCCGGGATCACGACGAGCCACTCGTACTTGCGCGCTTCCGCCGTTGTTGAGGAGGAGGTCATTCTGTGTTGTTGTGGTTGCTGCTGAACCTGTGTGTTTCTTCTGGTAGTAGCGGCGAGGATTGGACGTGATGCTGTGGTTGCTGCTACTCCTCCTGGACCAGTGAGTGTTCGGGCAAGTGCTTGGAGGCGAGCGGCCATTTCTCAACGACGAGAAAGAAGCTTGAAAATGATTTAAAAGGGCCTGGAGGTTTTAACCTTTGAAAATACCTTGGGTACTTACTCCTCACTCGCTGTTCCCGGGGCCGGCGATTGCTCGGGAGAGCATGCGGGATCGTCGCATTGCGCAGGTGCGACTTCGCTGGTGGGGCGGCTCGTCCCGCCCTGCATTGTTTGCCGGAGCGAGCATCCTATCCTCCTTTATCAAGGGTTCTCCCATCTACCGCAGGAGATCATCAGGCCTATGGATAGATTTGTACTTGATCATATTGCCTCCGAATGGCAAAGTTGAAGTATGTGTATTATTGGCGACTAGCTCACAAGCACTAGTCATATTGCCATCAGCTAGGATTTTGTCCCACCACGACTATTCTCATCCACCAATCCAAGCCTGCCGCAGTCAGTATCCTGCGCTGGGTATACAGCCGGAAAGTGCCATAAAAAGATGACCGCAAAACGCAAAGGAGCCATTGTGCTTCTGATGCGGTCCAACTGGCAGCACGCCATGAAATGTTGTCTCCGGATTCTTCCTTCCTCAGCTCATCTGCAAGAACTCGGGCGTTGCCACCCCGTTCCCCGATCTGTAAAGCGATGTGGGATATATGGTCTCCGTATCAATATGAACGCCGGTGAATGATCGTTAATAATCCATAAACTCCATGCTTGAATCAATAGCGCAAAAAGCAATCCTGGAAGCCGTCCCTATTCCGCGATGAAATGAGTCGGAAATGCAGCGCACTCGCATTCCTGATAAGGCATCCGAATCACGCCATCACACTCACTCTCTAGTCGAGCTCAATCACCTCTACGGGTGTTTTCCCTTTCTCCACTGGCGCGGATCTTCTCAGACCCGAGGTGCTGCGCCGTGTGGCATTCGCGGGACCATCGCCATCGCTGCCCTCATCATCATCGTCTTCTGGCTCCTCGACCGGGCGCCACGTACCATCAGCCGCCACAAGAATCGACTTGACGTGCAACTGATTTCGTTCCTCCAGCTGCTCGCGCACACTATCTAGAAAGCTGTCAATACGCAGACTGGTTGGTCTCGCATCTTCGAAGCAAATGGGACACTTCCATTTGTCCGGCTCTGTGGGTTCCAGTCGCTTTGTACATGTGCAGACGTCTTTGTGGCCGCACTTGATATGCAGTTTTGCCGGACGCGTATTTAGCCATGTCTCGAGATCAAAGCATTCCAAATGGGTACAAGTCACTCCACGGGCTGGAGTCATAAATATACTGGCGCTGAATGGGTCCGTCAAACTGATAGACAGCTCGCGAGCAGTGCTGCCCGTACGATCGATAACGGCAATCTCGTCGTCATCATCCGGTGCAGCATTGACCCTTGTTTGAATTTTATCCAGCGTCTGTTCGCGGTCGATTCGGTTATTGGTTTCAATGTTCCTCAAGAGCGCCGCATGACTAGATATTTGAATAATCTCGATAGCCATGAAGAAAAGACCTTCTTTGCCAGCAGCAGTAGGACCCGCTCGCGGCACCGCTACCTTGAGTTTGTTCGTTCCAGCATGTAAGAAATCAGTTAGCTCTAAAGGCAAGTCTTTGCCATTGTGAGTACCACGCCTGATTGTCAACTTGTGTTCGTTCACCTGAATGAATATGTGGTCAGGCCATGACATATCTTTGGTCACCCACTCGGATTCTTGGATAGGCACTTTCTCCGAAACCAAGCGACAACAACGCACACGAAACCGCAAAGAATCGTCGCCGTACTCTCGGACAAGGAGCGATGGTCGTGTCTGGTTTGAGTTGCCACTACTGAGTTGCGGCAGAGTCTTTGGTTTGCAGAGTCGAGACACTTCTTCAGGGCTGACCTCAAAATTAACCTCGTGGTAATATACCAGACGGAGGGGCTGTACAGCTAATGAACGAACAGACTGGTAATAACGCACATCCGCATCACCATTGCTCCTCGTTCGGTCAGGGCTTCTCGCGTGGACTTGGTGAAGAGACATGAGCAGCGACTTTTTCTCTTGATGAGAGTGAGGGTGCTCGCTTCGGTCAATGAAATGACCACGTGGTGGAACCAATGGAGCCTTGAGCTGCATCGTCTGTTTGACCATCAGTTGGCCCGCGTGTGGCTGTCCTTGATGTTGAACCGATTGCTGTCTCATTTGCTGCTGTCTCATCTGTTGTTGAATCATTTGTTGTTGGGTCATCTGGTGCTGCAGTACCTGTGGCTGCGTCGCTGTTCTCGACTGAGAACGACTCAGTGTCTGCTGTCCGCCCAACTGAGGAGATACTGAGTAATTGGCCGTTCGCACAGTTGGCATCTGTGGACTCTGGACGATCGCTGGAGGAGTGCTTGTTGACCATGTATCAACCATCATCTGATTTTGTCCATGCATAGGTTGCTGTTGCAGTGGCATGCTGTACTGGTACTGTGCCTGAGCAGCGCCAGGCATAGTTGGGGAAGTTGGGGACGTCGGGGAAGTCGACGGCAAGATAAAATTTGGCGGTATTTGATTGCCTTGAGACCTCACCTGCTGAGGTGTAGAATAATTCTGAGAAATCGCTGGACTTCCCACTCCAGGAAATGCCATAGATGACTGTGGCCACTGACCAAACTGACCCACGGACTGCATCATCTGTAAATGCGAGTTATGAGAAGGCTGCCTAGCATGGCTTACTGCAGCTCCTGGCATTTGACCCTGTGCCCACTGCGCATTCATTTGCTGTTGTGATCCTGTGTGACCATGATGCATTTGCGCTTGCTGCTGTCCAAGATGTATCTGATTTGTCATTTGAAGCTGTTGTTGAGCCATTATATTAGACTGTTGATGAGCAAGTAACATGCGCATCTGCTGCTGCTGCTGCTGTTGCTGTTGCTGTTGCTGCTGTTGCTGCTGCTGTTGTTGTCGGGCAGTATCAGCTTGTTGCTGCATTTGCTCCCTCTGTAAGTTCTGCTGGGCGACTTGCTGCATAACAGCCTGTCGTTGATACTCTTGTTGCCGGCGCTGCTCATCTTGCTTCCGACTGAGTCGCTCTTGTCGTCGCTGCTCATCTTTCTCTTTATGGGCAGCCTGGGCTTTAGACCAGATTTGCTGATAATCGCAAATGAGGATGTCATTGCGGCGTTCAAGATCCTCTGGGTCTTCCGCAAGGTCAACCTGCCGGAACGAGCCTTCCTCCATGTGCCGCTGCTGGTCGAAGCGGAAAAGTTGCTGAACTTGTTCACCAAGAGGCCCGTCTTCAATGCCCAATCTCCGTCTGCATGCTGTGAAGAGGATATTCTGCATACACACTGAGTAACACTGCAACTGACCTAGCAATTCATCGACTAAGTATGGATAATGGCGGTTGAAGCAAGCTGGTGCAAGCGTCGGCCAATGCTGAGAGAGGCCTATGAGGAATTTGGCAACCTTCTTGACACCCTCCCTGACAACCTCAAGCTCGCTTTCGATGATTGGTTTTGGCGGAAAGTTGGCACACCACATCAGGTTGCCGTTCCTAAAACCTGAGTTCTTCTTAAGAACGGTTTCGACAATGGAAAATCCTCTGTAAGTGGCGGTAAGATCTTGGGAAAGGACTGGCGGGAGGCTTTGCGCATCGTGAGACCACAGACAGTAAAGCGCATGGAATTGGAGATAGAAGAGATCTCCTGCGGCGCAGGCGTCTTTCAGAAGCGCAAAGCGCGGACCTTCGAAGTCCTTCGTCAATTGGTCGTGCCCCCCTATCTGAGCGATTCTCGTGTCGATAGCGGCGGCCAGGTCGCCGAACGCAATACTCGCGCTAGAAGCCCTATTACGACATGAGTAACTTCGCAACAACCCAAAATTCCGTATAACTTCCGGATTGGACTTACGCAGTACGCCTCCTCTTATTTGGATGCTCTTGAACCCCGTTGTAGTTCGACCGCGATTGCAAATCCGGGCTGTTGGGGTTCGAGCCTAGAACGGATGCTCCACCATGGGATGGTCCAGTTTGAGAACCATGCGGTAGATTCGGAGGGGGCATGGTGAGTGGCGACCGAACAGCTTGCGCAGGAGCTCCGAGTCCAACGTGTTCGGGAGGAACAGGCTCGGCACCAATAGCATTGGGTGACCAGGCCTTGGGCTCTAGGTTCGTCGGGTTCGAGAGACTGGTGTGGACAGGGTTTAGATGGCCTCGAGACACAGCTGCAAGAGACACGCTTTGCGGGTTCGGGCTGTCTTTGTAACTGGATAGGGCGGCAGGACTGGGCTCGTCACTAGGAGCGGGGGACGGAAGGACGTTGGCCGGTGTTCTGTGTGCAAGTAAACCATTAGTCCTGTATATTGGCTTTCCTATCTGGACGGCAATGTAGTCGCAAGCAAAATTAGATGGCTACGAGTGCTTTTCGCGACACGTTGATCCCCATGTAAACCCCGGGTTCCGTCAAAGACCGAAGGAGGACTCACGATGGTGTTTGCTGACGCTGACGAAGTGTTTGCTGAGACTGTAGTGCGGGCTCTGGCTGTGGCCGTGCGGCCACTTGCGGATTGAGCTGTTGCTGCGCGGCCACTGTGGGCTGGCGCGACTGTGGCGGGCCAGAGTCCTGAGGCCGAAGACGACGAGGGCTGGGTTGAACAGGCGTATTGGTCATCCATGATTTTTGTCTGCCCGGCATCAACGTATTCAATGTCGAATTCGCGGACGCGACGTCTGCGTACGCGGCGCCCTTCTGTCCCAACGGCGGGCCGGGCGGCATGGCGGGGTGTGGAGAATCATGCAGTCAAGAGGGTGAGAGTCATCGAAGATGTTGGGACGGAATGAATCGAAGAGGCTCGTTTCAGTCGAAGATCTAGCCTTGGGCGTCACGCGTAGTGGCGGTAGTGGTAGTGGTGGTGGTGGTGCAGGGATTGAGGACGAGAAGATCGGCAGCAGGGAAAGAGGGTGGGCCTGGGGCAGATAGGCATGGAAGACCGAATGATCGGATTAAGTATGAGAAGGCAGTCTTTGTTGTTCAAAGAGCGACTGGCTTCTTGAATCAAAACTCGCAAAACGAAGCTACTTCTGGAGAAGAGCAAGAGATGCAAGCCAATCTACACAACCCCAAGGAAATGCTGGTTGGTGGTGTCTGTAGTGTTGGCAATCCTACCTGGATGCGGAAAAGGCAACTTTCATTGCTGCAGATGGGAATGGGAAGGAACGCGCTCTGTACTTCCGTACTCGGTGTCTTGGGTACATACCCACCTAGGCTGTTAGGTACCTTAGGTAGCCAGTGAAGCCTCGTTGCTCAACCAGGATAAGGTATCAATGAAGAAAGAAGTTGAAATTTGCAGTCCTTCCATGATGGAGACAAGAACACGACGCGACAGTGCAATGGTCCAATGGGTCCAATGATCAAGAGGGTGAGTGATGGTGGTGCATCATGTCGACCAGTGACTTGCGCAGTCAGTTTGAGCATGGCGATCGCACACTGTTGTGATGGTGCCGGGTGAGAGCAGAAGTAACAGGCGTTGCTGGGGTTGAGTGCAAGGGTTTTGTTAACAAACGAGCAGAGCAATACGCGATCCTCTTCACCGGTCAATATCAACTCGAAGGCAAAAGGCAACTTCTTCAAGCTCTGTTTCTACATTTGCCTAGTAAGGGAGATGAAATAGATGTTACAAGGGAGCAAACGCTTTCGGATAGTGGATTGTTATATTGGCAGCATGAAACTCACTGTGACGGCTATCAACCAAGCCTTACCCCTGTCATTGTCTTCAGCAAGCTGCCTCGTCCACAGGCACTGTGTCTAGTTTCCAAGGCATTTGTCACGAAACTCATTCATGGCCAGCGCACATGCAAACATCCTGGGCCAAGCTACTATGTAGACACACTTTCTTACATACATAGTATGTCTGCATGGCTCTCAGACCACCACTGATCGAACCTTGCATCTGTTCCGCTCGCCGCGGCTGCATGAGACCCACAACGGGGATGCAGCTCCGTTATTCCCCAGAGTACGGTGTGCGCTGGCGTCTCTTGGATCACCAAGGCACACACGTATTCGAGGATCTCGTTGCACATGAGAATGTCCTGGTGGGAGATGGTGAACACGAACTCTAAAAGTTAGCCAAGCAACAATATCGTCGCGGAGCAAGAGGAAAGAGACAAAATGAATGAGACCAGAGTTTGCTGTTTTGGTTCATACTGTACTCTACACTCGTTAGATACCTAACAAGTAGGCTTTCCAGAAGACGGCAGCCTTTCAGCCCGTATTAGAGCCCCATGCAGTCATTACTCACTGTCTGGGTGCGACTTCAATGAGATTCGATCTAGTCTTCTTCATATTTACGTTGCAGAAACAATAGCACTAGTCAATATCAATATGTATTTTGGACGTTCGGAATGCTTGAGCACGTTTCTTAGTATCAGTGGAAATCATAGACTAGGGTACTCTGTAAACGCTGAATGCCTGATTCGGTTAGTCGATTTTCGAGCCTCGGGGTCCACTCGGACGATAAGATAAGTCAAGCCAAAAAGTTTCGACCCCAGAGTCAAATGGTCGAATTAATCGTCACCAACAAATACAATTCTACCTAACACCCTGATCCCCTTCTTCTACCTCACCTCTCTTGCCCCACCGCCAAACACCAAGGTTTAAAAGAAATAAGGGAGGATGGCAGCAGAAGTCCGACCACTCCAGCAAATCAAGCTGCCCTCGGGTCCCACCCCGATCACCGCCGAGCAGCGCTACTGGAAGACCTTCAAGAATCAGAAATCCCACACAACCACCGCCTCTTGGGGCGTCACACACATCTCCTTTCCCTCGCCCCACGCCGCCGCCTCCACCTCGTCCACCACTGCCGCCCGTAACAATGACCTCTTCGCCGTCACCGCCGGCCCTCGCGTCGACGTCTACTCCATCCGCAAGCGCGACCCGCTCAAGACCATTGGCCGCTTCGACAGCGTCGCCCGCGGCGGCGAGATCCGCTGCGACTCGCGCGTGCTCGTCGCCGGCGAGGACAGCGGCAAGATGCAGGTCTTTGATGTTGCCGGTGCGGGCCGCGCACAGGTCCTCAAGACGTGGCATATCCACAAGCAGCCCGTCTGGGTTACCAAGTGGTCGCCTGCCGACATGACGATGCTCATGAGCGCCAGCGACGACAAGACGGTGCGCCTGTGGGATCTGCCGAGCCCCGCGCCTACGCGCCAGTTCGTCGGTCACCAGGATTACGTGCGCAGCGGCGCCTTTATGCCCGGTGGCTTGGGGTCAAGCAGCAACATGTTGGTGACGGGCAGCTACGATGCTACCGTACGGATATGGGACTCCCGCGTGCCCACCGGCTCCGTCCTGACCTTCAAGCACGCCGCACCCGTCGAGCAAGTCCTCCCGCTCCCCACCGGTACCACTGTCCTCGCCGCCGCAGACAACGCCATCTCCGTCCTTGACCTCGTCGCCGCTAAGCCCCTGCGCGTCATCACCAACCACCAAAAGACCGTGACCTCGTTATGCCTCGCTTCCAATGGCAAACGTGTGGTGTCTGGTGGACTCGATGGGCACGTCAAGATCTTTGAGACGGGTTCGTGGAATGTTGTCGCCGGCATGAAGTACCCTTCACCGGTCCTTTCCCTCAGCGTCATCACCGCTGGGGCTAACGCTGCCGACCGTCATCTCGCCGTTGGCATGCAGTCGGGCGTGCTCTCCCTCAAGACCCGGTTGACCGGCACCGCCGCCGAGAAGGAACGCGATCGCGCCCGCACCGCCGCCATCACCGACCTGTCACAGCTCGACGTCGCCAAGTCCTCGAAGCGCAAGCGCAAGGAGATCATCACGCGGTCACTCGCCAACGTCGACTCGGGCGTCGATTTCCTCATCGACAACGACGCGAGCGGCCGCAAGCGCGGCAAGGAGCAGAAGTGGCAGTCGGATCTGCGCCACGGGCGGTACGCCGCTGCGCTCGATGGTGTGCTGGACACCAACGCGCCGGACCACAGCAAGCTCAATGTCCTCACGCTGCTCATCACGCTGCGGCATCGGTCGGCGTTGCGTGCGGCGATTGAGAATCGTGACGAGGAGAGCGTGCAGCCCGTGTTGAGCTGGATCTGCAATCACATCATCGATCCTCGGTATCGGGCGGCATGTGTGGATGTGGGACTACATCTGCTGGATCTGTACGCGGAGCATGTGGGTCAGAGTGCAGAGCTGGCCACGGGATTCAAGACGCTGAGGAAAAGGGTTACCCAGGAGGTTGAGAAAGCGCAGTTGGCGGCACAGACGGGGGGTATGTTAGAGGCGCTCATGATTGCTGGGGAGGTGTGAGATCATGCCTGAGATCTAGAGGGCTGGGGAACGAGTCGTGGTGGAGATGTGGGTTGGTATGTCTGAGTAGAACGGTGACGAGGAGGGAGCTGGGATGGACGAGGATGTCTCGTCAATTTGACTCATTGGCTGGCATGGCCTGGCGTTTTAGGATTCGGAAAAGCACAGCAAGACGATGAAAGCGGGTTATAGAAAGGCGTAATGATTTGATACCAAGCAAGCCGCATGCGATGCGAATAAAAACGGAATGCCTCCAAATAGCAGCTTGACGAATGACCCAGTACATGTGCTGGTCTTGCAACGCCCCTCGCACTCTCCCTCCCTCCCTCAATTGTCATGCTGTACATCCACCAACTCGATTCCCTTGCAAAACTCAACCTGTCCCTTCACCATGCAGTTCGCACATGCTAGACGTCCTGGCTCAACACCCACGGTTTGTGCTGGGTGTACGACGCAGCCTTCCCATATATTCATACCAGTAGAACACGTGGCGCAAGGGCTAGAAACCTCTTGACCCGAAATCTGTATGAGAAAGGCTGCAATATGACGACTGCTGTAACCACGATGATGTGAATACCAGTTAACCGACCCAACGTATGGCCCGGGATCGTAGAGGATTTTTCGGAGCGCGGGATACTCCATCAGCGATACAATCATGGGGTCGCTTGGAGGGTTGCTTCGGTACAGACTCCGTATCTCACGTGAAGCTTCCCAGAGGTATTCCCAAGCACTTGGCACACGAGTCTGTTGCGAGGCAGGGAGTTGTGGTGAAGCAGAGGCACTACTCCCAGAGGTCGTCATTGCGGAACCGCCATCGCCAACAGCCTGCTGTGACGCCGAAGAAGGAGCGGGATTAAGCCTTGATTCGAGGTAAGGGATCGTCTCTTGGACTTTCAATTGCTTTTCAAGCTCGATGATCCGTTGCTGGGCTTTCAACAGCTCTTCAAGTTCGACGATCCGTTGCTGTGCCACCGCGAGGGTCTGCGACAGCTCTCTTCCGCACGATTTCGTTGTCGCGGAATCGCTATCATGTTGCTTAGAAGTCGAAGAACAAGAAGAAGTGAGGTTCAGTCGTGATTCGAGGCGACTGATTGTCTCTTGAGCTTGCAACAATTCTTCGAGTTCGATGATCCGTTGGCGTGCTGCAGCGAGGGTTTGCGATATTTGCCCGCTAGCGCTCGCAGATACGAGTGAAGGCATTGTCGACGATGGAGGAATGATCTCTGATGAAAAGGGGTAGATGGAAGAGAGATGATAGATCTTACTGGATCCATAAAGATCCAGTGCGACTTGGTGGAGAGAGAATGTGTGTAAAGGTAGATTGTGCGGTTTGGCTTGTCTCTCCGCAAACCTGCTTGGGGATAATCTATAGTAACGGCCTGGTTTCTCGCAGTTGGATTGATCAAATGGGAATTATTGCGATGAAGGGTTTTACAACAAAGTCTAGCAGCACTGCCCTTTCATAGCACATCACAGCAAAGGCAAGAGTGGCAGATGATAAATGTAGTTAAGGTCTCCTATAAAATAACAAGTATGAAAGGGTATCAAGTCTCCCTTATGCAAACCACCCGCGGCCATGAGTCGCTTCCATATGCTATGCAACTTGTGCGCGCAACCCAAGAAGAGAAGAAATGGACGCCAGCGACGTCCCATGCGTTTGAAGACAGCATTAGAAAGCAGAAAAACGGAGCTCGCTGACCCGCGAGTCGAGACGATATGCGCCATGCCTTGTCACCAACAATTCCGGGATTGTCGTCTTTTGGCCCTGGTCTTTCCATGGAATGCTTCCACTGTATCGTACATACTCTCTCTTGCACCATCAACTCAAGCCGCAAGAAGCCGTATCAACCCTAAGATCGACTCCTTCCCTCGACCTGACCCCAAACCTCCTTCTCCCTCTGCGCCTTTTGAGGATCCCATCTGACGACCTGGCGTTCCTCGTCAGGTTCAGGCGGCATCGCCGGCATCTCCACAAACGGGCCCTCATTGCGAGAGTATTCCTAATACCCGCCAATAGCCGGCCGTTGCGTATGCCTTCGTGCCCTACCTGTGCCAATATCAATTCGACTCATCTCCTCCATCAGACTATCGCCCCCTCCACCGTATGAAACCATCGCCCCCGAGCCCTCCACGGGGATTTTGGCCGGCACGGGCGGTGCCGACATGCTGTGCTCTCGCAGGCCCGGCAACGCCACTGGTGCGTGGTTCTCATAGTCCATTGTACTGGCCCTACCCAGCGAGCGGGGCGCAAAATCATTCCCCGGGTTCGCCGGCGCAAGCCCGTTGGCGCCGCTCATCATCACCGGCATGGCGGAGTTGCGGTGGGCCGCCTTCTTTTGTAAGCGGTTGCGACCGGACGTCGGGGGTGGTAGGGAGGGCTCAGATGAGATGTATGTGGCGGGTGGCAGTGACGAGACGGGGCGTTCGCGGATGCGCAGGGCTTTGCGACCTGAGGGCGGAGGCGGCTGTGGGCCTGAGGGCGTTGGGCGAGAGGTGGTGCTTGAAGTCGGCTTTTTGGGCTCGGGCTCGGGTGCCCACGACTCCATAGGAAGATGGTCAGAGGGGTCAACTTCGCGGCCATCATGCGTGATAATCATGCCATTAATCTCGTCATAATCAGTTCGACCGGCAGAGGGTTCATTTGCGGTGGGCGCTTTGGGAGCTGCGAGAGTCGGGTTGAGAGCGTTGTAGTCATCGGGTCCAAAGGGAATGGCGGACAGACGACGTTCTTGTATTATAGGTGCTGGGCTAACCGATTTTCTGCGAATAGTGCTTCGACCCGGACTTTGGCCTGGTGAGGCATTCCTGGCTCCGCCTCCTGGACTATGGCCCGGCGAGGCATTGTTGACCCTTGATCGTTGTGATGATGGGGGTCCAGCATAATAAGGCACGGGATTGCGCTCGTATGCATCGAGATTGTGTGGTGCAGCGTTGAATTGTGCCTCTAGTGGTGCACTGTAGCTCGGCGGCCGGTCCACCATCTGGCGACCTCGCGCCGAACCCGCAAGAGCAAGCTGAGACGCAGGCTGCGTATGTCGTCGTTCATGCCGCCCACCCTCGTTGACTCTTTGAGAAAGCTCCATCGACAATGTTGGGTCTACCCCGGGTATCAATGCAGCCGGCACGCTGATCTGGTTGTCGGAAAGTTCGTGTTCGTGACCAGTGCGAGGGGGACCATAGCTTCCCTGCATATCATACGGTGTCTGCGAAGTACCAGGTCCTCCATATTCCATCAGGTGATCGGACCTCGCATAGTCTGGAGACACGCTTGTTCTATGCGATGCCTGGTATGGACCAGCTGGCGCACTATTCCTGCCGCCCACGTTCAGAGGTGGTGGTGTTGGATCAAGGGAACGATCAGCCTCGTACGGAGAGACACGAGAGCCGCGTCTGTAATTCTCAACGAGCCCGGCACCCGGTGAATCTGGAACGTCTTCAACAGTTGGCTGCATTGACCTGTGGTGGTGGTGGTCGTGCGATGTATCGTAGGAGTGATGACGAGGTGGTGCAACTTGTTGGCCCCCGTTGAGGTAAGGATCATGACTGGGTGGGGATTGTACCGGTGCGGAATCGTACGCTCGATAGATGGGGCGTCCAGGATAGGCATTACTGGTTGGGGAGGACTGGCGATGAGCCTCATTGCGCAACACATCCTTCCTCATCATAGGTGGCGTTTGGCTCTGATGCGGATGGCCAGGCATATGTTTGGCCTCGGGCGTTCCACCTGGTGTGATGCGATGCACTGGAGGCGGAGGTGGTCGATCATCATCAAGGTCCGGCATGAAAGACAGGTCGTGTGAGGATCCGTACGGCGCATTTGGTGTGTATCTCCTGTCTGGGGTATGTCCATGATGATCGGGTGAGTAGGCCCCATCTTCTGGAAATACAGGCCTCTCCCTTTCCAACGATGCTCGAGTCTCCACCCTCGACGGAGGAGTTTGATAGGTGCTGTCTGGGTAAGGATCGTAATGCTCGGCCTGACGTCCGCGAAGGGAAGGAGGAGCGCCATACTGTCCCGACTGGGACGGTAGGTGGTCCATGGCAAATGACACAGACGAGTTGGATTGCGACGCCCCGGGTGGGCCGTGGGCATAGTCTGGAGTCGATAGCTCTGGAAGGGGTTCCTTTGAGGGATTGGAGTGTTGCCTTGGAGCCGGCTGGGCAGGCGGAGGCGGGGCTTGGCCAGTGTATGGATCTGACGGCAGGGGACGCCTTTTAGGAACCTTTTGCTGTCGAAGGTCGCTGTCGGACGTGGCGGCCTTTGGTTTGGCGACGGGCTTGTCTGGCTTGGGACGCGAGTCGTAGAAGGTGATTTCGATCCTGATGTCGCCAGCGTATTTGCCCTTGCATGTAAGGCCCTGCCATTGATCGCTCTGGCCGCCACCGGAGACGATGATGTCGCGCAAGTCTATCCATGCCTCACCTATTAATTCGGTCTTTTTGTCGTCGTTGAATACTGACAGCTTCAGTTGATAATAGTCTGGAGCGTCGTGAACAGTGAAACGAAGTTCTTGGTCCCTAAGAGAGTGTCAGTCACCGGGGCAACTACATGGGGCGATTTGAGCGTAGTGTGGGCTTACCACTTGGGAGTCTGGCCTCCTCGTATGTCGGTTGTGGTCTTCTTTGCCTCTTTTCCAAGTCTTCCGGCGCAGTATGGGTCCTGCTTGCCGATTGTCTTCCTATTGGGAAGGTTCTTCGCACGATCGACGATGACGACGAGGGTTCCAATGACAGGACCATCAAGGCTCATGTCGGCAAAGATGCCGGCAGAATGAGGGCCGTTGACCAGGTGGGACTTGACCATCTTGACAAGCGTAGGCGGGCCCTGGTGATCGCAATGACAAAGTCCAAGTTGCAGCCAATGCTGCTTTTGGTGGGGGGGGGGGATCGCTAAGTGCCTTGAGAGCTTCCACTGACCATCTGCAGGGCCGAGAGTCGTGAGGTGTACACAATGATGTTGTTTATTTGTATCACATATAGGATAAGGATGGAGTGGTGAACCGGAAGGCCGAATAAAAAGAAAGTGTAACCGTCTAACAGAGTTCCCTTCCTGTCAGGCTGTTTGTCACAGACACACAAGCATGGAGCTCCAACGAGTGTGAGGAGTATTTGTATGACCAATGGAGGGAATGGAGAGGGAGTGTGGTGGGCTGTGGGTTTTTGGTGACGAAAGAGTTGCTTTTGGCACGCCCGGACCAGGAAACACAGCGAATCAATCTCGTACTGGGTGCGCACAGAGGAGAAGACGTGCGGTCTGCATGCGGCTAAGCTGGCAGAAAGTCCCTGGACAATGCGGCCGCGTTCTGCCAGTTGTGTCGAATACGGGCAATGTTTTCAAATGATGTCTGCAGGCGTCTTTTCACAAGTTGGAGGCTGGGATGTTTGACGAAGGCTGGGAAACGGCTGGGTTAGCTGCGCTGGCCAATAGCATGTCGCCCTGCCCGTCCCGCTGTTGTGGAACCGACCGGGGTTTGTGGGAAGGGAAGGATGGACCCAGGAACCTTAACTTGCATGGATCCACGGTTCACTGGAACTCTGTTCTCAGGTGTGTTTCTCTCGACGTTGATGTCTTGCATTTGGCTTTGATCGCATTCCTGGGCATGTTGGAACGTTAGAAAGACTGCTGGATGCAATCGCTATATACTATGTACTCTCGCCTTGTCGATCCCCTTGCTGGACTGGACCCCGTATATTTTGTGTCAGATGAGGATGCCTGTACAGCTGACGATGAGAAAGAGCCAAGCGAGCAGGGCGAGGGGGCAACGAGGCTGAGGCCCAAGTATCTGACGGCTACTTTAGAGCCGTCTCCACCTTTTCAAGCAGCCCACTGTAACCCGGCGAGTGGAACATTTACTAACGGGGTGCCTTTCTCTGAGTGCTGATCTTTGAATGCCGTCTTTCTAGCGATACAGAACATAATACCATTCGATATTGTTAATATTACATGCCATCAACTGAATCTTCCCCAGGTACCCGCAGATATCCAATCGGTCTGTTGCCAGATCAAGCAGGTACACACACCCCGTGAAAAAGCTTGTCTCAGCTCACGAACATGTCCGGTGGCACAAGATAGCCGAGACTTTACGTCAAAGTCAACCCAACAAGCAGCCCCGACTCGAAACCAATTGGCTAGACCCATAGTAATTGTATACCATGGTAGTAGCCACATCATGAGCTTTCAACTGCCAATCAACATGTCCATTTAGTTGAAACAACCTTCCGCAGCTGCCATAGCATAGCCACAGGCCAATGGCTGTGTCGCCGCACTCACACCAGGCGTTCTAGAAGCCTTCCGTCGACCAGCCGTTCCCGTCACAGTCGTCGTCAGCCCTCTTGGAATACAACTTTGGATGAATGATATTTTCATGTGGGAATTGGGCACCTACGTCGAGGACGATAATGCCCGTAAATTCACACTTTATTAGTCACATTATTATTAATCGTACCAGCCCAAGCTCTTGGCGATTTATCCATACAATTGAGCTGACGATGCCTGAAGCTTGATCGATCTCGATCGACGAACTGATTAGATCGCGACAAGAAGAGCGAAAACCAGCTAAGGAGGTCTACTGTAGCCCAATATCGTCACCGGCATGTCTCAAGCAAGCAAATCTAGATTTTGGCGACCCTCTCGCGCCAATGCTAAAATGCTAAACTCTGACTTTCTACGTGGAGGAAGAGGACCTCACTGGTGTACGGGGTAACACGAAGCTGACAATGGATGACTGGCGTCACACCTTCAGCCGAAATTCTCCATTTTATTTTCTAGGTCTTTCGTCTCTACAAAGTATCTACTCCATCGATTCCATCAATAATCCTTGGTTCCATGTGGATATCCTGTGATGCAGCCGACAATTTACCCTTCAAGCTGCGGCGACGTGCAGCCTCACCTTGACTCCAGCGCCAGGGGTCAACACCGTCATCCAACAACGTTTCTCATTGTCACTCCCCTCACTGGGCTCGATTCTATCGTAGCGCATCGCCAACCTAGCCACTGCCAATGACAATTGCGCCATACTATAGCCCTGGCCAACGCAGATTTGTGGACCTCCGCTAAAGGGTGTGAATTCCCACCCTCTACGTCGTCCCTCCCACCTCTCCGGCCGGAAGTCGTCCGCATCAGGACCCCAAAGATCTTTGCGACGGTGCCTGAAAGTATTCAGTTGGCCGATGTTCTTTCATGAGTAGTGGGATCTTGCGATCGAGCTCCAGGGGGGGGGGGAAGCAAGCAGAGACAAAGAAAGAGCACGTACGCCAGATATGTTCCCAACTGCACCCTCGCGCCCTTGGCAACCGCCACGGGCCCCTTCCCATCCGGACCTCCACCCACAGGAAGAACGGTATCGCGGACCGCCTCGCGCACGTTGATTGGGCCTGCAGGAAAGAGCCGGAGCGTTTCATTGAGGCACCATTGCAGGTAAGAGCAGCTCTTGAGGGTCTCGAGGGTAAAATGATCCACGGCCCGGGTCTCCTCCTCGTGACCAAAGATCGTCAGCACTTCTTTTCGCAGCCGCGCGTACGTCTCGGGTCGCGCGGCGAGCATGGCCATCACCCAGCCAAGTGCGGCAGCTGAGGTGTCCATCCCCGCCACGAGGAGGTGCATCACTTGCTCAACCATGTCGCGCTGTGAGGCGCCTTGGGATTCCATTTCCTCAAGAACATTGGTGGGTACCTTCTTCACTTTTGTGTCTGTGTCGATATTCGCGTCTGTTTTCACCTTACCATCCTTCCTCACTTCGGTCACGTACGCATCTACCATGCGGTACAGGTCTTTGCAAGCTTGTCGGAAGGCCAAGCCGTCGTACATCCAATACATGTTCGACAGCTTGATTCTGTGGCCAACATACCCACCAGCGGTGATGAAGCGCTCATCGAACCCGTCAAGTGCTGAAGGTCGTTTTGCTGAGGCGGGCAGCCTGCCGGCGCGCACAAGGGCGGCTGTCTGTGTTTCCGCAGACCGTCCAAAGAGAAATTGTGTTGCTGTGTCCATCGTAAGGCGGTAAAGGTGGTCCTGCATGGGTACATCAGACATCTGAAATTATCCTTTATCCCAGGCAGCCTTCTTTCCGGATGTACTCACGAGTAAATCTACATCCTCGGTCCAGCCCTCCGGTCCCGGTTTTCCCAGTGCCGTAAACACCAACTGCATGTGCCTCTCACTATCCGCCAAATTCGCATCAAATCGCCGCCGTGTAAACTGCGGTCTCACCATTCCGCGCCAGTGCGCCCACACTGGTCCGTCCGTGGTGAACAAGCCTGGAAGCAGCATGGGCTGCGCGGCAAGTGAGCGAAACTCGGGCCGCTTATAGTCATCGAAACGCGTGGCGAGGACGGTCTGGATGTTGGCCGGCTCGATGGTGTTGATCCCTTTTTGAGAGTGTGTGAAGGGGGAGACAATGGCGTGCGTCTTGCCGTAGTGGCGGTAGACGCGGCTGAAGTGGCCCTCGAACAGATCCCCGCGGACGGAGGCTTTGTAAACTTCGTACTTACGGTTGAGGCTCCAGGGCATGGGAAAAGGATTTGCTGCATGGGGTACGGGCAGGCAGGTATGGGCGCGGGCGAAGGCCTCGAAACGCCATTTCTTAAGTATGATACCGACAAGGCGGTGGAGATAGTAGAGGGACGTCACGATGAGCAGAATAGCCCACGCGGTCGTTTTGTTCGGCAAATATTCGACTTTCCAGGGATATAGACGGAGAGCGGATGGGGGAGCATCGCCGAATGCTCTACTGCTAATATTCGGCATACTGGAACAAGGCAGTCTATCACGTTCAATCGAACAACGTGCGAAAAGCGAGGGATGCTCATACAATGACTGGAAGAGGTGTATAGAGCCCAATAATTCACCGAGACTTATACCTACACCACAAAAGAAGCCCACAGGTCTTTCTAAATAGGCTAAACTTCATATCTCCAAATCGTTATCTTCCAACCTTTCCATGTTCCACCGGTCTCGCGACTAGACTGTGGAAAATATTGACTACCCATGTAGCCGCCGGGACTCTCCCTCGGCTGCGTGGTGATCCGATGCGCTAGGAAGGAATTAGACTGTTGCCTACTCTATACTCAAGGCGAACTCGTTGCCACATACTGATTAATGCGCATATGCAGCTGGACGACCTTCGGGCTGATAGGCTGGGCTCGTAGGAAGGATCATGACCATTGGCAAGATGGAAATAGGCGGGTGAGTAAGCCCCCTGCCCCCCCCCCCAAAAGCAAAAGTAAATATTAAGATGCAGGTCGGTAAACGCGGGTGTCCATCCCTGGTATCACAAAGGACTTCGGATAGAAGCTGCAAGTTGTCGATGATAGATATCTGGCAGGGCCGTGGCAGCGCGGTCTCCATAATATCCAACTGCTCTGGCACCATAGATATTACATGGGAAGTTGCAACAACTACGGCGTTCAACCAATCAGAGCAGAGGTCCCTGTCTATGGGCGACTGTTGATAGGTCTATGTTGTTCCCGAGCTATTTGCTTCAGGTATCAACTCGCAATTAGCCAATCTGGATGCTCGAATCGCACACTTGGGCCAAGTTGCTACGAGTCCCGAGGTCATATGAGCAGTGGTTCATCAGTATTGAAAGGTCACATAGGATTAGGAACGGTATGACCTCCTGTCAGTCCTGTTCCTCAGCCAAGTTTCCCCCTTCAAATTTGGGTTGGTGAGGTAACATACCATGCTACGCAAAGGGAGATGTTTAAGTATGTTCCAGAAAAGACTTCAAATTTCACTGTGACGCTCCTCAGGACGGCTTCTTCAAGTGTTTCTGTAGAGTACAATGCGTTCGCAATTGCCTCAAAATTCCCTGTTGAAAAGAAGACTTAGGCTCATGCCCATCAATCCGGTAGGAGATGGAGCCCAGTGAAATTTGGATAGACTTGAATACTAGTACGGCAATGTGCAGTCATCGATACTCTCCAAACGACGGCTGTGCAAGCTCGAGATGATGGCACTATAGAGCTCCTCCGGAATCCTGCAAAAGCTCGCAGCTTGTTTGTCGCTGCAAAAGGACTGAGAAAGGACTTTCGCTTCACTTGTGATGAGGGCTGGCTTCGAATCGTGTCATGATGCTGACGGGCGTTGTGTGACACGATCCTACAGCCGATCTAATTCCGTACAAAACCTGGGCGAGCTGAAAACGCCACGCTCGCTGCTGTTGTGGCTTCTTGCAGGACGTCGGGACGATCAGCGCGGCTAAGTGGAACCCTGGGTTTTGGTACGTAAATACCCTACCCTCTAAACCTTATCAGCCGCGCGCATCGACAGGGGCTCCCTGCATCAGCCGCCAGAAGCGCCACTTCAACCTCACTCGACCAACCTGTGAGGCTGAAACCTAACCTGTCTTCAGCCATACGTCCCACCCAGACTGCCTATTTCGTATCGCTTCTGAAGAAGGTATTGGCTCGTCTAGGCTTGTGCTGCCAAACACGTACACTTTGGCCCACCCGGACCCCCGCCGCAGCCATGGCAGACACCGAACCCCAGCCTGGCCCCCTGAACTACGTTCTGGGCTTCACCCTCGTCGGGATCGCATGGGGCCTCACAACGCCCTTCATCCGCAAGGCCGCGAAGGATCACCACCCGCCAACGCACTCTATACTCGAGTCGGACGCTGTGCGAAGCAGCTGGCTCAAGTCCAAGGTTTACGGCGCTTTTTTTGCGGTAGTGGATTTGCTGCGGAATCCGCGGTATGCGGTTCCCCTGCTGCTGAACTTGACCGGAAGCGTGTGGTTCTTCTTGTTGATCGGGAAAGCTGGTGAATCCTCGACTGCCTGGGACTTTTTTCCCTTCTTGTTTACTTGCTGATCGATTTTATAGAATTGAGCTTAACGGTGCCTATTGTCAACACGCTGGCGTTTCTTTTCACGGTCATTGGCGACTGGTGGGTAGATGGAAAGGTCATCAGTCGAAGTACGTTCTCAGACCGTCCGATTTCCTCACAATTTTATAGCTGACAAGCACCCAGATACTATGGGCGGTATGGTCCTGTCTTTAGCAGGCATTGCTCTTTGTGTTCAAAGTAAGAACACATAGAACTCTCTGCTATACTTGTAAATTACCGTATTACATCTAAATGCGCTCTGTTGCATAAAGAGTAGAAGCATAGCGCGTTAGATGTAGGCATAGACCGTCCGCACGTCATTCTATACAACGGGGAAGTTGTCACCTTTGCACCAGGCACATAAAATATTACGCGGAATATATCAGTTTCCAGCCGTGAGTCGCTGCTGTGGTGATGTTCGGAACATGAAGTCGGTATGCCGATGGTCAAGCTCCCGAAAGAGAGACTTGTCATTTCTTCCCACCCGCAAGATGCCGCGCGCAGATCGACGTTGAACACCCGGAGTATATCTTTGACGGCCGTCTACCCCAGGAGGGCACAAACCGTGTGGCTTAGCATACCTGCCCACTGCTAAGAATACCTCAAGTCCAAAGCCTTAACCTGGACGGCAAAGCAGAGTAGATACTCAGAGTAGTACATAGGTAGGTTTGCATCGTTGTATGTCAGGAATTCCTACCCAGTGGGAAAGCCTGAAACCTGTGTTTATGCGTCAGAAACCTGCAGATTCTTGCATCCTTCGAGGAATATGGCTCAATCGGAAGGCGACAGACTTGCGAACAGACCTGGAGCTCGTCCAACACATGATCTTTCACTGGGGTGTCTTTCGCTGGGGTTCGAACCAGCCCGTGTTGCAGTCAAAGTCATTGTTTTGTAACTTTTCCTCATCATCCATAAACCAAATGAAACCATGAAATCTTGTTCTTTGTTCATTTTCCAGTAGTGGCTTTCTTCTTTCCCCTTTTTGACTTCTCGCTTGAGAAACCCAACGTGTGTATTTAATGGTGGCATGGTGACAGGAATCGAAGGATTGCTTGACATGTCTCAACGCGTCACGCATTGGTAATCTCATTTGGCAAGCTGCTTTGATAATTTATGTATTGAACCTCCAAGTTTGAAAGGGACCTGAAAGACTTGCTTATGAATCCGGAGTTGCTCACCTGACCCAACAGATTCATTCAACAGCTAGATGGGCTATAAAAGTGCTGTATTCCCACCTACACTGAGTTGGGTCCTCGCCAAAAAGGGTTGTGTCTCCACTATGAAAGCAGAAAACTTGTAAAATCAATATTGGGCTTTCGGGTTTGCAGCCCTGGTATCATACTTCCGACCTGAAGTGTTAACATCACTATTCAGCTTAGAAAGTCCATGCTAATATGTGTGAGCTCTGGGCTGAAACTTTTAAGTTAGTGATTGAGGCTCACGAGAACTTGGCTCAGTACACAGTATGCAAAGACTCCTAGAGTCCTTGAGTGGCTTTGCAGTTGAGTGTGAAGATTGATTCACTAGCTTCCCACGTCTGAATGCTGTTGCAACATGTCCCGTTGTGCCCATGACTTCAGTCTGTAGATGCAATGGCTCCACGTAGCTATACTTAGATCCAAGAAAACTAGGTGTTGCAAGGTGCCATAAGATACTTCAATATGCCAAGGCAACAGAAAAAAATGCCTAACTCTGTTGCTCGAGAAATAAATTAGGTTTTTTCTACTTATAATAGAGGACTTGTCATATCTGCCTCTCAGCCCTTGTTCTTCAACACCACTATCGACTGGTGTAGATCTTGTAATATATGATGCGGACAATCAAGTAGACCACTGAGATCGCCGCGAAAATCCCCGCCAATATGATAAATAACGTAATCAGCTTCCAGGACCAATCCAATAAACTCTTTGGTAGTTTGTTGAGAGGCCACAGGGAACCATTAGTCGGCCTTGAAGAATTCTCGGTGCCCTGACGCTGTGTGGGACCTGCGCTGGATCCACTGCTATCCTGCTGAGTTTCTGTGGGATTTTCGAGTGTTTGAGGATCTGGGTAGGTGGGTTCTAGGCTGTTGGATGTGACGTCGAAGCCCTTTCCCGGCTCGAGGTCGATCGCGTTTGCATCGACGAACGGATCGTCGTTGTGGGATGGGGATTTGGATACCATATTTCAAAGACCTTAGCTGAGACAGCTCGCGGATACTAAACGATCTTGATGATGAAGGAATTAAGGATAATCGCTCTGAACTTGAGACAGGATAGTCTGGGGGCTCACATGCTTTTGAAGACATCTATCCACGCGGCGCCGGGATACCATGGAAGGCGGCGTCATTTTGACGGGCTCAATGATTTAGCTCGACTGATTATCAGCTGCTTATTGTGTCGGACCGCCCTCTTCCAAGTCAAGTCTACTGCCAGTACTACCACCAGTATCATATGACACGTCTGTGCAAACGTGCGCTATTAGCAGAGCAGACCTACCCTAGCTCGACAGTGCGCATGTGATCAGAAATAGCACATCTGTACTCTGTACCAGCTTTTAGCAAAAGAACGGGTTGACATGCGATACGTTAGCCCTAGGTATTATACATGTTCCCTTGTTATTGCTGCTTGTACTTGGGTACCTAGTGGGAATTTACAAATCCGTAGAGCACAGCGGGCATCGTGGTGAAGTCTACTGGGAAGTAGCAATTGTTGCTCTGAATGCTCAACTATCTCGAGCGTCTATCAACACCTTTAGTTCCGGCATTACGATCTCCTCTGAGTGTGTTGGAAAATCGAATTCTGATATCGACGCTTATTGGTGTAGCTGGACACCAATATTGCAATTTTGGGCATGCCTGATATCTGCACGACGACCCCTTGGGGCTTCGTGCTAGATGTCGTGTGCAAAAGTACCTGAAGCCCAGCCAATAGATACGTGTGTGAGATTGGGAGGATAAAATTAGTAAATGCTGCGCAGACACGCAGAACTTCGAGGGCTCGACTTTTTGGGCTGACCACTTCGAAAACCGTGGTATTCAAGAGTCAAGACGAGCTCCGTACTCTCAGCTGCTGAAGTTGATGGATGAGTTATCAAAGTTACAGCGCTACGTGGATTTGGACAGAGCCTACGGGGCCCGAACTTGCCAAACAAAGTTAGTTCGAGGCGTATTTAGGTAATTTAGGTACCAGTTTCTGACAGTCATGGGTACCCTGGGACACTAGGAACCTCGACACAGTAGCCCGGAGCTGCCCGAGTAGGTACCGTCGACACGCACCACACAATAATTCAACTGGGCCAGCTTCAGCCATGGCATTGAAGCACCTCATTACTTGCGTTGTTGCTGGCATCGATTATCTGGTGCATCCTCAAATTCTGGTATGACTGCAACCAGTCTTCCCCTTCGAATCAAACCACAGCTGACAGACATTCAGGGCAGTGTCCAAGAAAATGTGAGGGCGGACCAGATCATTCCTGTGCTTGTCCTAAGCGAGCAAGAATTAGAATCGGGTCCTGAGCAGCTTGGTAGGATTCTACAATATTATGTCGACAATGACGATGTCTGTGAGGATGAGTTCACAGGCATCCTCGTCGTCAACCCCTCATCCTCCGAGTCAGACACTGAGATCATGGTGGGCAACGCACATCGTCCCGATCTGAGCCGCTTTTCTGCTGTGTACCACATGATATCTGAGGCCGTTACCTCTCAAGGAGAGATCCGGCTGCCCTCTGGCCCCTACTTTCTGAGTGGACCGAACTTGCACCAAGCATGGAGACTCTATCCAGATGAGCTGGAGGCATTCACATTTGGCCTGATACCGGATGACCCTTTCAACCCGCAAAGGTAGGGGCCCTTTTGATCCGAGCAAATGGAATAGTCTTGACTCCTAAAGCAGTTTCCAAGCTGTAGCATCACAGTCATCCAACAGTCTGTCCAAGACCATACCAGTTCCAAGTCGTCACTACCATCGACCCACACAGAAAAAGCCCCTGGCGGGTGCTCGAATATCTCTCAAAGACAATTTCGACATTGAGGGTGTGAGGACGACTTTGTCTAGCCGAGCCTGGGCAAGCCTGTACCCTGCGGCCACCGCCAACGGCCCGTTCGTGAAGCACTTACTTGACCAAGGTGCCATCATTGTCGGCAAGACCAAATCCACACAGCTTTTAGCCGGCAACGAGTGGGTTGACTTCCAGTCCCCGTCCAATCCCCGCGGTGATCAGTACCAAGAACCTTCGGGCAGCTCAACAGGGGCTGCAGCATCCCTCGCGGGCTACCCGTGGCTCGATTATGCTTTCGGGGGAGATTGTAAGATCCTGTGGCTTGCACATCTTTGAGAAGAAAAAAAAGTACTAAATGTCTTCCTATTTAGCTCAAGGCGGCGTCAGAGAGCCGGCGACCTATCATGGACTTCACGCACTGCGGCCGACGTTTGGCTCCACGTCCTTGGAAGGTATCGAAGTAAATTCCCCGTGAGTCCTTCACATCTTTTGCTATCACCCGCTTGATTCACAGAATTTGACAATTGGGATTCAGGAGATACGATACCGTTGGGATTTTAGGGCGCAGTCTGCACGATCTCATATTCATGGCCGACCATAGCCTCCAAATTATCCAATCTGACGCGAACAAGCCTTTGGCCACCCGGATCCTGTATCCGACGGATTTCTTCCCCATTCCCAACCCGAAGCACCAGGAATTCTTCGAAAGCTTCATAGAGAAGTTGGAAGCGTCTCTAGGCGTCAAGCGAATGGAGATCAACCTAGCTCAGTTATGGATGGAGAAGTCCCCTTTCGAGTCCAACGCGGTGAACCTGCCTTTGCAAGACTACATGGAGAAAGTGAGCTCTCACCTGTCGTCCTCTCGAAGCTGAAGTTCAGGATGGCTTTATTGACGATCCATAGGCACCTTTTTGGTCTCTCAGCTATGACTTTTACCAAGAAAGAAAGACATTCCGATCAAGTTATCGCGAGAATTTTGGGCGAGAACCTTTTTTTGAGGCGGCTTCTCGCCTCAAGTGGTAAGTTTGACCCTCTCCAGAGAATACTAGTACCCTTCCCTTGTTGACGTGAAGTGACAGGGAAATTGGGGCGAATGTCACGGAGAATGATCGCGACGAATACCTTGAGCAGATTGCCATTTTCAAGAGGTGGTTCGATCAAAACGTTATCTCCGCGGGCGAGAACAGTAACCAAGAGACGATTCTGATGCTGCCTTATGGAGACGCGGAGCCAAGATATCGGAATGGCCCTCGCGAGTATGTACAGTCCTTCTTCGCATGGCGTTGCATAAAAACGAAACTTTGCAGTGCAAGTTCTGACCTGTCTCAGTGAACCTTCGCCGTTGAAGGGTATCAATCCCACATTACTGTCTTCGATCCTTGGAACACCACATCTCGTTGTTCCAGGTAGGTTGGACTGCATTGAACAAAGTCGACTTCGAACGGATAACTAATGCTTTGCCTCAGTCGCTCAACTCCCCTATCAGTCTCTTATCAGTGGAAGGACCGAATACAAGCCAATATGTGTCTCAGTCATGGGAACCCGAGGTGGGTAAAATGATCTCCCTGACGAAGAACATAGACACTAATAACTGGGCGACATAGGCAGTGACTTGGCTCTCGTACGATTGGTAGAGGAGGCTCTGAATTCTGCAAATTGGCAGACGAACGTTGACACCGGTCGATATACGTTTCCTTTGGGCGGCAACAGCCGCAAGTTGGAAGTTCAGAAAGACAATGGCCATGATGGGTATACTGGCTATAGACATTCGCAGGATGCTGCTGCTGTTGTTGATAACTCAGTAGATGAGCTTTAAATCAGGTACCTCCTCAGCTCAGGTATGTAGAGGCCTCGGACATTGACAGAAGGCTCATTGCAATTTGAAAGTAAACGAGGTATCGCATAGCCTGTCAGTCTCATGTCCTTCTTCCTACGCTGAGTTATCCTTAGCATACTGTTACTCCATATGACACATGCAAGAAAGATGATCAGCATCCGACTCTGTTACTTGTGTCGTGGCTAAGCACACCGAGCCCCCTCCCGGTAGAATTCGGGGATGATTATATCGTGACTCGTGAGTCTAGCAGCCGAGGTCTTCGAACGGATGCCCTAAAGGTCTGCCCTGCAGCATTTAACCCTACTTATGTCGAGATATTTGATTGGTTCCTCCTGATTCAAGTACATAGATATCATGGTGGTGAATTCGAATTTGCACGGCGCCCGCTGGTGGTGTCTCTCACCGTGTATTGCCTTCATTCATATCTCTAGGTACAGATTGGTATCCAAATTGATGCACTTTCCAAGTATTGCAAGCGCATACTTTGTGCTGTCTTTGTTTCCACCTCAAATCGTCGCTCCACCTTGGACTTCCTACCGCGGCTTGCACGGCATCCAGAAAATTCGGTCATTCTTGACGTAGACTTTGCATGAAGTGTATCCAGTAGGCTTGACGGCCTCACACTCGTTCTTTGTGCCCAAAAGCACAGCGGCGTTGCAATTTAAGTTTCCAAGCGGTCGGTCACCTGCATTTTGTGACATGACACCGGTGGCGGCCGTGGCCAAGAGAAGGAGAGTGGTGAGAAATTGCATTTCGCTGTGGTAAAGTGAAGATTTCTGAGGTGTGATATATCTTCAGATTGTCGAGAATGATCATTCACCTGGGCTTTTGAAGGGCAATTACCTACCTTTTATAATTGAATCTCTGTCGGTGAGCTACTGTGTCAGGCTAGATCGACAATGCTGCTAGAAAGACTTGTTATGGGTATTCTTTTGAGTTTATGGAGAATAGTCATTTCGCTTCCTACTGTCAAGCCTATAGAAAGTCAGCCCAGAGCTGGAAGGTCAAACTTAAATTTAGGTGCTGTTGAGATTCCAGCAGGCTGGCACTCTTGACTTTAAATGAGCCTTGACTCGTTAGTTGAGGTAAGAAGCTTCTTGACGGTCGCCGTCGCCCTACTCAAAGCAATTACTTTAGTAGGGATCTTGGCACTTGATGTGCAATTTTATATGAATGCGCCGGCTGCTCGGGCTATAACTCTATCTGAGTCGCTACATGCACTAGTGTCCATCTTTCTGGATTACTGTTCTTATGCCATTTCAGAGAAGGGAGCATACCAAGCTCACTGGCATTGACTGAAGTCTAGAGCATGACTTATCAGCCAGCATTGTGGTAGAGTGAGAGTTTGCCACGTCGTATGAAGAGTCCTTTAGATCTTGAGTCCTAAGGGTACTTTGAACACAGGACTGGCGTAACCATAGAACAGAGACATGTATCTATTTTGGGTAGTCAGAATGCTCGTCCAACATTACATCCCAGCCTAGCGGTCAGAACCAAAAGGCCCCCTTTGCTTCATCTTACTCGTGCCAGATGAGTCTGCCAGGTGCGAAAAAGGCGAGGACTTTCTCAGTCGGATCGCGCATTAGGTGGCTTGCATGGAGGCTGATGCTGGGTGGCTTGTCTAGCAAGGAGACACATACGGCCCCCCGGTCCGGAGCCCAAGGGAAGAATCTGTCGCCTACTCGTTGCTCCTTGCTAATATGGAACATGGGATTGACTGGTAAGACAAAGACGACGCCCTGAGCGACGTCCGCCAACGCTCTTCATCGCCATCTGCAGTTACATACCAACGTAGTCCAATCCATAGGACTAGCTGAAGGAGCCCAAGCATGCCTGAGCTTTATGAAACGGAGCAGGCCCTACGCTCTAGACTATAAGCGCGATATCGTGTCCGCTGTAGTCCGGACCAACGGCTTACATTTATGCGAGTGATGCGAGTTAGGGTTTCAAGACGGTGACACGAGCTCGTGAGTCGTGAAGATTTTGACTGCTGGGCAGCTGGCGTAAAAAGGAATTGATGCACAGTGAAAGACGCAAGAAGTGATTGCATTGTTGGAAAGGTCGAAGAAGCTCTGAATATCATTGATTCCGAGGCCGAGGCCAAAGCCGAGAATTCCGTTCTGCAGGAAAAAGGTGTTGGAGTAGTGAATACTTGAACGATTCAATCAGAAGGGTGTGAATTGCTTCCAGAAGTACCTATGGGTATCTAGCCAATAGTAGTAGGTGGTGAAAGCTATGTTTGGAGAAAATTGGTGTTTTTTCTTTCGTGTCCACAGATGAACAAGCCCAGTTCTCTCGAGGCTGGAAAATTTTGTGCATCCAGACCAACCTTCTCAGTTATAGGTATATACACATTACGATGGTCGATCAGGGCTCATTGGGTGAAAGCTCAGGCCTCTCGCTGCCTGATGATGGACCAAAATCGTGGTATTTGACCTATTAAATATAAACGCGGGCAACGCGCCCAAGCGTAGATGGTGGATGGAGACCCGGGCGACGCCTGCGGACCCAGGCCCTACATCCCAACCTTCTATTATTCCTTCATAATCTTCCAAACGTATGCTTGTTTGGATTCTTTGAACCAAGAAAGCCTTGACCCAGATGTTCCCGGCTCTTTCACTCCATCACGCTCTGACCCCATTGCCCACAGAGTTGCTTCAGACTAGCGGCATTGCCTTGCTGTTGTTCAGCTTTTGTTTTGGTATTCTCAGACCAAGGACCCATATAATATATATCATTGTCGCTTAAGATCACTGCAATCGGTGTTCGGCGTTCGTTCCCAGTATACACGAAAGCAAACAATCTACCGCCGAGTCCGCACCCAGCGTTGGACGGCGCGCAAGCTGGGGTCTTCAGCAGTCCAACGACCCATTGCTTCGTCCGAAATCTGGAACTCCGAGTATATAGTTTGGTCGGTGATGGACTGAAGCTCCTGGAGGTATGTTGCGTCAGCCAAAACTCTATTCCAGAGGTCTTGAGCCTCTTTGAAAGGCAAATCAGACAAGAGGGAAAACAAGCGCAAGACAAGTAGGAAAAAAAAGGAGGGCATACTGCTCGCAGTTGTTGATCACACAACCTCAGCTGTGCCTGGTTCTTGGAATTTGGCCGTGCTCCGTTCAAAACCTGATCACGGTACTCGACCCAGCGCTGCGAAGCGGCCTGTCGGAGGTAGATCTTCTGGGCCTCGTGGCGTCTGCCATAGGCGTCAAGAAGAACCCTGTATTACTCATTAGCATTATGTCACTTCTTAGCCTCATTTCCTGTGTTTCCTTTCGCGACAGGGCAGTACGTACAGCTTCAACTCCGCCTTGGCTTGTTCATCCGGGCCCCCACTCGTCTCAGGCACTCTCGTGTCTGCGCCACAGTTCAAGATGCGCTGTCCATCGAGATTGCACTGACGGAGTGTAGACCAGCCCTCTGTGTAATAATCGTCCATGTTGGCAGGGTCTACCGGCGCTGAAGCTATGTAGTATTGGATACTTTGGAAGTCTGCGAGGACCTCGGCCACGCGAGCTGTGCGAAAATTGTTGACTAGTGGACGGCCAGTGAATTAGTGTCTTGTCAAGATCCAAGCCATGTGGTTCCCGCGTCTTTGGCTTCAACGTCTTGGGGCGCCTCGTCTTAGACAAGTTAAGACAGAGTGGGGAATGAATTCCTAAAGGAAAATTTTGGAAGCCACTTACGTCCGTCCATTGGTATAGTAAGTCAAAAGGCAAGCCTAGAAGCTAATCCTTGGACTGAAAATCGGTCCTGAAGTCTTTTTAGACGATCGAGGTCACATAAGGATCTACAGTTGCTTGCAGTAGTGGAAGGTAATCTCGAATAGCAACAACAAAATGGCGAGGGGAGGATATAAAAAACATCCGTGACCTCAAGATCGTCCGTGAACTCCACAAGGGGAAAATCAATAGTGAGCTCGTGACGATAACGATATGGGCTTGGATCAGCGGCCGCTGATAGGAAGGCTGAACGCGAAGGAGATGAACTATTGAGAAGACGTTGGGGTCGCTGGCGTCGATGCAGAATCCACCCTGCAACCGAATGGGCCATAGAGAGGGTGGCCACGACAGCTTGTCTTATAATTACCGAGAAGAGTACATGAGGCCATCTCGAAGCGATCTGAAGGAATATTGAGGTCTCCAACGACATGTGTGCAGACATGTTGTGGAGGTCTCGCTGTCCGCGAAGGGACCTCGACCCTCGGCTACCTCAAGTTCCCTTTCGGGTCCTCGGCCGGGTGCGAAGTGAGATCAGGTACAAGATACACGTGCGCCTACAACAAGTTCCAGAGAACAACACCACCTCCAGTATACTAATCGACCAAGAAAAAAACAAGAGAAAAGGCCCCCACTGCTATACCATCCCGCCGCCTCCAGGCAAAAGTGATACTTGTGCAGGCACTCGGTTATGGCCGTCCCGACGGGGATCACCCCAAGCTTGTGGAGAGCGGCAGCACATCATTCCAAGGCGACGGGAAGTATCGCAGCCCAGTAATCATCAGCCGTCATCAGGCACACAAAATAAAAGCAGATTTCCACATGTCGTCAAAGACCCTGCGAGCGAATCGGAGCCCTCGGCCGGGGCTGCCGCGGGAGCAATTTGTCGGGACTTCACGACGCCGGAGTAATGGTGACCAAGGAAGGAATGTAAACCCCAGAAGAGCTAGGGATGCATCAGCCGCCTCTCCACATGGCCTGCAGGGATGCCTCTACACTCCCGGGCCAGAAATAGAACTGTCGCTATTAGATGTGGGGAGGCAAGAAATTGGTGATGTGAATTTGGGTTTGTATTGCACGGCCTCCCAAGACGCGATCACTTGGCGCTAGCGGGGCAAAGAGTGCATGCGCGGCTGCAAGCCATGGCCATGGTCTTGCAGATATGTAAGCCTGCATCATGGCGGCATGGACGGCCTGGCTTTGAACAAGATGCCGCCTCGACACCCACCGTCAGACTCTCAGGTGTGGCCGGATCTGTCGTCTGCCAGTCCCAAAGGAGCAATCTAGACGAGCTTCAGCCGTCGCCACACGAGGCACTAACGCAGCGTAGAACCGCGTAGCAGCCCCGACCTGAACCTGGGCATGACTGGGGGCCCGCAACTTGCCCCGAGCTGCGCGACTGGGCGAGTGCACGCATGGAGGACAACCTCATCTGGAAAGATCTGTCTGGCCGTCTCGGCAGCAGCTGGCGGTAGGGCGCAGCGGCGGGCCCGGGCCAATCAATGACATCAAAGCTGAGATTCACACCGGGGTGCTGCTCCGTTTGACAGTCCCGCTCTCCCACTACCCACCGGCATGAACTTGGAAATAATCCCAGGCACCACGTTTTTTGGGATGCCTGGGGTGCCGGTCTAGCTGGCCAGCCTCACTTTGGAGATCAAGATCACCTGCATAAGTTCAGGGCTTTGGCAGACACTTCAAAAGGACCGTGACAACAGACGCCTCGCATCTTCACGAATCGCAACCGATAAGCGCCCCTGCCCCGGCTTTGATCGCCGGGGGATCAGGTGCGATCAGGTGCAGGCCGAAAACGGAGAGCGATGTTACAATGAACAAGACATGAGTTGACATCCAGGCGAACGGACGAGCCCTAATTATCAAGCCGCGCGGTCGCCGTGCTGGCTGGCCGGCTGGCCTGCTGGCCTCGTCAAGAGTGGAGTCATCAGCCAGATTTGCCGGGTGAGGCTCTTCGGCAGGCCTCCGAGGCGGTCACGTCCACAGTCACATCCCGTATGTCCGCAAGCCCGTATGCCCGTCGGCCAGCCTGCCCGTTCGGCCACGCCTCGTGAATGAACTCAATTTTGCATGTCGTCGAATTTTCAAAGTCTTTTTTGTTCGCCCAGCCGGGGTCAATTGGCCATGATATCTTGGACTGGATCTGAGGTGCCACCCCTGACAATGTCAGACCACCACCTCGGTTTGGCTCATGACCTGAACAACCACTTGATTGTTCGCCACTGTGATGATGAGTGGGAGCGGTGAGATCGTCATTGTGCGTAGCAAGCAGTGAGATACTACCACACGTACGGAATAGTCCTGCCACCATACGCCAGATACCATTATTAACCATCATTAATTTTCACCGTGCTAAGCTGAGCCGCGCCACCTAAGTAGTCGGAGAGGCAAGTGCCCAATCGCAGTGTCAAGTTGATGCTTGGATTCTAAACGTTTCATGCCTTGGCTAGTAGAACACAGATAGGACCGGAAAGATAGGCAATGGGCCTCACCTCCACACGCCCCCACCTCAGATCAGACGGCCCCGTCCGAATAATGGCCCCCGGAGGCGTCCCTTCCCCTCATAGTTATTCGTGATGGCCTTCGTCTATCGAACTCACTATCAACGGTGGGTGAGTTGAAGCTCCAGGGTCCTCAGCTTAGTCCTTCTCGGCGATAGCTTGCAGGCGCTCCTCTATTTCCTCTTCCGTCAGCACACGAAATGACGCCTCGGAACCCTCTTTTCCATCCGCTCGGGGGCCGCCGACGATGCCAATCTCAATCTCAGTTTTCTTGAAGTCCATGCTCAGGACCGAACTGAGGGTGCCAATGGCCAGCTCCACCACATCCTCCCATGATCCCTCAGCGTAATCCTTGTTCTTCAGCTTCTTCTCGAGGTGGTTGAGGGCCTCCTGCTGTTTAGGGCCAGCAGCGGTGCCTTTGTAACCGATGTAGTATCCGGCGGGATCACACTTGTACAGCTGGGGGCCAAGTTCGGAGTCTAGTGATATGAGGGTCGTCGCGACACCGTATGGGCGCATGTACGCCTGAGGAGAGTCACTTGTCAGCATTGTCCATGCGCCAACTTTGGTTCATATGTGGGCCCTCAGTTTCTTACGCGTTGGGTGTAGACTTGGGAGATGTTCGCCAGCCTCTTCGACACGACGTCGCATGGCATCTCGTAGCCGTACTTGTATTTGAACTCTGCAGCCTCGCCCTGGGCACGCTGAGCGAACGCCCGGGCATCTGCGATGGACCCTGTCATGACGCAACCAACGGATGGCGAGATCTGGAAGATATGGGAAACGGAGGAGGGGTCAATCAGCTTGTCCTGTTCGACCTGTCAGCTCTCGGTCTAACTGTGCAGCACACAAGTAGAGCAACGTACGGGGACCTTCTTTTGCGACAGGATGACGGCACAGTCCTTGCCTCGGACGCCTATCGACATGATGTTCGCTGCGGTGATGGCCTTGAAGGCATACTCTGGGAGAAGCGGCCAATGTCAGCCCAGACGCCATGGTACAAACCAAGCTCTTTCCGTCACGCATGCTTTACACTGCGAGGAATCGCGGGTTGCTCGAGGCTGGAGGAACTGGGTTAGGAAGCTTGTCGTACCGACTTGATACAATCTTCCCTGATCGGAGAAAATCGTAATGTGTCTGTCGAAGCCTGCGCTGCCTGTTTAAAGGTTGTTGTTAGCTATAATGCTGTCAATGTCAGAAGGGCTCTGCTCGACTCAGCCTAGCCTGGCGCAGGACATACCCGACATCTTGACGGATTGACGTTGGTTTTGACAGGGAGAACCGAGTGCAGCGTCAAGATTCTGGTTGAAATTGTGAGTGCAGTAGCGGTCGAGAAGAAGAAAAACGGTCGTTAGATTCGTTATGTTGTGATGCAATGGTGTGGGCGGGTCGATGAAGTTGGTGTCAGGGAAGCTACGAACGCGTTAGCTACCTGCTTGCCTAAAGGTAGGTAGGTAGAGGTAGTCAGTGGTGAGGTTCCCGGTCCCTAGCCTGCCGGTGACGCTAGGCCCCACTCCGTTATCGATACCACTGAGGTACGTATTTTTTTTTTTGGCCGTCCCCAATGGGAATTGGGAGAAAAAAACCCAGATTATGATTTGAGACTTCAACATACAGACCTCTCCCTGTTTCCACACGCATCGAGCCCAACGTGCGCCCAATCACCACGTTGGCCAACAACATTCATGCATCTTGCCTTACGTTGCATGAGTTGCCGGTTCTGATTGTGCCCGGATCCCCTCTAGCCCCAATCCACTGGTCCTGGCTGTCTCGATTATATGCGCAAACCTCCACTGGTCCACCACTGACCATACTTTCTCGACCACGTCTTTTGCACGACCCGAACACACCCTCATCTTCTTCCCTCCCCTCCTTTTCTTGCCCCTCCCCATCATGTCTGCCGTGCCCGCCTGGAAACGATTGGGTCTCAAGCTCAAGGGAGCTTCAACGGATGGAAGCCCTGTTTCTACAGTTTCGCAAACCACGACAACTTCCGCCCCTCTTGCAGCCCGTCCCAGCTACCGCCAGCAGCAGCCCAGTTCCAACGGTGGAGGCCAGTACGGCTACGACAACGGTACTCCTTTTAATAAGAGAAAGCAATTTTCTGGTTCATATTCTGCTCCGGACAACAAGCGACCGCGCAGGGACGACTCCGACTTCACCCCCTCCAAGCGGGTTTCGTTCACTCAAGATACCAAGAAGGCTGCTCCCAAGAAGCCAAAGAAGAAGAAGGCTCCGAAACCGCAAGCACCGAAGCAACCATTTGACTTCACACCCGTGGTCGAGTACCTCAGAACGTGGCACAAGGCTCGCGACAGCTGGAAGTTCAACAAGAATCATCAGACCCTCCTCATCAAGCACTTGTACGACAGCGATGCGATCCCTTCTTCCGATATCGACACATTCTATCTGTACATCAGCGACATAAAGGGTGCTTCACGACAGAGACTGGTGGATCAAGCTAAGCAAGTCATCAAAAAAGACATGGAAGACGGCATCAACGGCTTCCCGGAAGGCACCAAGGCCCCAGAAGACAAGCAGAAGCAATACGAAGAGTTTTTGGCAGAGCTTCTGAACCAGAAGGCCGAAATCAAGGATGGACCAGCTTCCAATGGCAATGGGAAACGTTCCTTCGACGAGGCCGAGTTTGTTTTGCGCACGATCGACAAGAACGTGCAGCAGCGGTTGGTCAAGCGCATGCGCGCCGAGAACATTGTCGATAGTCTGGAGTCCTCAGACAGTGGAGAGAGTACAGACATGTCAGCCACGGTCACGACGAATGCCTCTTCCTCCAGAGTTAAGGTTCCTGTGGCTAATGGCGGTACCGACAACGGCAAAGAAGGGCCCAAGTTGAAGACAAAGAGGAGAAACAAGCTGAGAACTGCTGGGTCTGACAGCAGCTCGGACTCGGATTCTTCCAGCTCTGACTCTGACTCCGATTCCTCCGACTCCTCCTCTGACGAGGATGGTGCTGCTGCAGGAAGCGCGGGCAGCAGCAGCTCATCATCGTCTGACTCCGACTCAGACGAAGATATGGACACTGCATCCGGCCCTCCAGATGACAACGATTCGTCTTCCAGTAGCTCTTCCTCGTCAGGATCGGAATCGGACTCCGGGGCAGCCGTTGCGAATGACGACGACTCGGGTAGCGATGGAGACAGCGAGAGCAGCGACGATGAAGATGCTTGAACGACAGACCAGCAGACTAGGAACACGATTCGAACCGATCAATAGGTCATGAGTGCGAGTCTGTGGTGACGCTGCAACAATGCGAGACGAGCATCAAGAGCCGCGATAGCAATGTGGCCTGCTTTGCAAGCACGTTGTGCAAAGCTTCTTCAGGTGCAGCGGACACATCCACCCAACCTGAGTATCCCCAGGTTTTCCAAACATCTCTATATGTCGCATACACTATACTCTTGCATATGTGTCGGATCAGCTTCACGTTTGCTAGCATGATTGCATGGTAAGGCAGGCGATCTTCACTCATATTGGTAATGTAAATGTTGGGGAGAGTTTCAATCGGGAAATTGGCCAGCATTTGGTATGCGTTTGAAAACCCGACGCTGTTGGAAAGACGCGCGAACTGCCATCGTCAATTCGTCAGTGCAATCGCGGTTGAGACAATGGAAGGGAGCATAGGATACCCACCCAATCCAAGTTTTCCATGTTGAAACATCATGCTTTTTCCTCGGTTTACTGGTTGTGATCGACCTTGCATTTATTAGCGAGGTTCAACCTGTTTGGCATCAGCGATGCAACCGTCTGAACTGTTTTTTCAAGTCCCCTGTCCATCCCTGCCGATGCTTGTCTCCTGTCATGAGGTTTCCAGCCTTGTCACTACACACACCTGGAGAATGGCCGAATCGCCACACCATGCCTCTCCTATTTCTGTCGATGTGCCTTTCGTCTCAGGGCCACCCTTCATTGCCGAAATTGAAACACGTGTACGGAAACCACGCAGCTGGAGCCTCTTATCGAACTCTCCGCCAGGAAGAAAAACCACCTTGCAGTCAGCGCGTCTTGGAATGCATCACGTATCATGGGAAGGGCCGAAGAGCCCTGCAGCCCCGATGTCTGTGTAGTCCGGGGAGCTGGCGGAGCTCATGGACAGGAGAGCGTCGGAGATGAACAGCGCAGAGGATGGGTCTGATGAGGAATGCTCCGGACGCCCACAGGAGTGCCACTCCGTCGACAGCGTGGGCCGGACTCTATTCTACCCAACTATTTGAAGGTCCATGACAATATACATACGTTGATGGTGTGGAAAAATCCGAATCTCAGTGCTAGGCAGGTCTAATTGCAATGGTCGCTCCGCTAGGATTCTGTTCATCCATGCGATCTCCGGGAATGTGGGCGGGTACCTACGTACCTTACTTGTGCTCTTGGAAAGTGTGGGCCAGGCCATGACAGTACCAGTCCCTTGAATGATGCGATGCAACTGAGCAGAACCCGTCTACGGGCTCCTTCGCGAGAAGGGATACAGCACCGTGTCTTAGATTACCAGTCGTTGGTGGCCAGTTTGCCAATGTAAAGATGTCCAACTTGGCTCAGCATGCCTATTGCTGATGAGCTCCGAGGAAGACCTCGCATGTCTATACCATGGAACAGTCGTCACTCAAGGGCGGTATCTGGAGCACCTGGCGAAGTCTTCGTCCCTGAAGGATGCTCGGGGCACTCAGTCGTATTCGAAAGCTCCTGGACGCTGGTGGGAGCACTTATGACAACCGGGATGGCTTTACCCCAGATTCCACCCATAAAGATAGATCGACAGGATTCACTTTCTCTCCAGACAGCGTCGACCTCATGCTTCGAAGACAATGTTGCTTCAGCACATGGCAAATGGCCACAAGTTCTGGTTGCTGTAAGACGGTTCCCTGTCGAGATTTTCACAGCCGCGTCATCGTTAGTCCAGGACCGTTGCTACACCCGCGCGCCAAACAGCCCATTGGAAAGTGGTTTATCCCTCGACATTTTGATCTCTGCGAAACAGCGCAAAGATGGAACACGCTGCGACGGCCCCAATGCGCAGGTTCTTGTGACAGATCGCACAATCGCCTGTCTCTCTCTCACACACACGCGCAAAAGAAAAAGGGCCTGCCTTTGAAGACGTCGTTTATCTCTGACATTGATGGCGCGATCTGTTTTCTGCAGTGGACGTTTTGGGTGTGCGGGACCTTGGCGCGTGCAGCGCCCGGGTCGTTTTCCTATGCATCCCCGACATGTGGGTGTGGGCGCCTGCTTCATGGATTCGCTTGTGTTTCTTGGGGAGAGGGTAAAGAAAGAAAAACGGTGTATTGAAGAACGGCAGACCAAGCTGTAATGAATTGCTATATCGAAGACAGTAAAGGGGCGACGGGCATTGTGCCAGGAACTCGCTCTTCTCATATACAATATCGATCCGCGCATCCAATTGACAGGATCGATCTCTTGGCCAGGTCACAGACATAAACATGTCATGCTACACATGAATAGTATGTTTAGCCATCGCCCAGGCTGCCGAAAGCAGTTCGTCTCGGCCACGTTTGCTTGGCCATAGGGGCGGCCCCCCACGCACCCACGATCGACAGGCTGCATATAGGGGACTTCTTTTTTTAAAAACAAGAAAATTTAACCGCAATGTTCAAACGTCCCGCGCAAGCGAATATCGAAACGAAAATCACCGCGGCGCTTCAGGATCGTCGCCAGGTCTGCGCCTGGGGCCAGGGGTGGTCTCGAGCTCTAACGAGGGCCCCGCCAGCACGAAACATCGCACGTGCAGCTAGAGACGCAAGACGGGCGTGTTGGACTGGATTGTAACGGTTCAACCCGAAAGTTGCATTTTTAAGCCACATCCCGAAAGACTCTTTTTTGCAGTCGAACTTTCCAGGGCATCGGGTCGCCTAATTAGCGTTACGTATGAAATCTCCGGTGACAAGAGCGACGAATCGATGTCCAACGATTCGGGATTTCCGGCTAGGTCCGACCACAATCGCGCATCGCAGTCTATTGCTGCCCATAGCCCGTACTAGAGTAGCATTCTGCATTTCGCATCAACTGGTGGACAGCAATTTCGGCAAATTTCGGGTCAATGGCTGCTCGGCTGCTGGTAGAAGGCTAATACCTTCCGCACAGCGGCGCACAGCGGGAATTGTATGTGTGGAATTGCAATGCTGTGTTGGTGGCACGAGCCACACGGCGAGGTGTCTTGCATGTGTGTGCAAGCACGTGCGATAAAGCAGTGGATGGGCTGGTCTCTGATAAGGGGGCCCCTGCGTCGGTCGTGTCCTAGCAGCGTTGAGGCTGAAGGTTGCACCCCAGGGGTCAATGTGTGTGTGTGGGTGTGGGAGTGAGATTTAACCTTACCTTCGTGTAGTTACGTACCGGCGTGCTACCAATTTCCACTGCAATGCGCCGCAGACACATGTTAGTGCACCATCACGCAAACTTCGTCCCTGGATCACGACAATCCGAGGGCTGGCTTGAACAGCTTTGCCAAAAACGGTGCCAGGTAGTCTTCTCTACATCATAGTAGTACTTCCGGAGTTATAGAACGGAATACGACCGGGCGTCGTTCATACTTTGACTACTGCAAACGCCGACTCCCAAAGCGGATACATTGTCTCGGTTTATCGGGTCCCATCTCCATACGGCACAGAGCCTGCCCGGCAGAGCTTTCTAGAAGCCACAGAGAAGACCATTTTGAATCAACGTGAGGAGAAGTAAACAATGGCACTAAAAAAATCCCTTGGCTGAGGAATGCCACGCAATTGAATTTGTAAAGATAGTACATTGCATTGTACAGATTGCCCTAGGCATCTCAATGGGCTCGGCAATATCATCTTGCAAGACATAAACTTTACGAGCTTTGCTTGTACTATGTAAGCGAAGCTTGTATGTGGAGAGGTTGGACATCATGATTCATACATTTTTTATTTTTTTGGGCAGCGCGTGTACATGCTTGGCATGCTATACGGCGCACGTCTTGTTCGTCATCTTGTCGGCCCATCCAGCCTATCCACCCACGCCCTCGCACAGGTACCCCGGTACTCTCATGCTGCGTAGTACCCTTTTCTTTTCCTTTTTACCTCGGAGCCTCATTGATACCGGGATCCTCTTTGTCAGATCCTTTGATCCCTGCCGATATGCCGAGCATCCCGGTGGGCCCTACTGCATGGATGTCGTTTCCTGCTGGCGGAAGCTTCTTCGGGGGGGAAAGGAGGGGAGGGTTCATCATCAAGACTGCCTGGATTACAGATCACGCAAGAAGTTACTATTCTGGAAGCGTCATGGGAAAGTTTTGGTAAGCTCCGACCAAGCCAGCGAGCGTCAGTGCAATGGTGCCCGCCCACGATCCGACCAGCTATGCCCAAAGCCATCGTCCATCGTCTGTTAGTCTCCTCCGTCAGCTCTGGCTCGATGCTTGTTGTTATAAGATAGGGATCCATATCGTTGAAACGGGCAATGCTGCTTGCTGTCTGTTCATGTATCGGTTCCGGCCCCGGTCCACGCCATTGTCCAGTACCTAGGTAGGCGTTCCGCAAGTCCAATCGAGGCGTCAACAGGTCCATTCGGACTCCATAGTGTCGCCGTCCCGACTCTAGCTCCCCTGGTCTCCGCGGTCTGCCGGTGTCCACACGTTGTACTATCTATGCACCCCGTCCATCCAGGACCTTTGTCTTTTCCTGGGATCCTCAAACTTGACTCAAGACAAGCGCGAGACAGGAGGATAGCAGACGCCATCGATCTGGCCTCTCAATCTCCTCAACGCACTCCGTAATCTCCATCCACCAACCCCCATCCATGGGCACTCCTTTCTCTTTGTGAAGAGATCAAGGCACCTGCCCCCGGTCGCTCTCTGACATTCCTATCCTGGACGTTGCCTATGAATCATCAGCCCTTGTCTACCATCTAGCTGCGACCTGACGCGGCGCAGCTCCACAATATCTTTCCCGATATCTGAGGCGGGCGCTATAATTATTTTCTATTCTGATCAGAAGTCCATCACTCTTGTGGACTTCAAGATAAAGACACCTGCACCGACGATCGCCTTCAACCCTGGATGCCTTTGACCGCACACCAGCATTGGCTTCATCTTGTAGTCTACTACTACCGATTCTTATTCACTTCCTGTCTGGGTATCCGAGGTCCGGACCAGGAACCGCGGATTGGACAAAGCGATATCAAGGATACACCACAATCAACAACAACAATTATTACTAGGCCTACTACTATTACCACTACCTCAAGATATTCGACATATTCAGATTCCGAGCTGGAGCCTGTGGAATCGCTTGTGCCAACCTCCATTAACATCAAGACAATTCGCGACATCTCATTATCACCAGCCAAGATGGCAGGCCCAGTCCACAACAGCGCCGTGTACATCATGGGGCAGCCCCATCATGCGCCTACTGTTCCCCCGCCATCACCTCCCTCGCCAGTGACACCCAGTGACGACCTGTGCGCACCAATCGAGGCGCTCAGCCTAGACAATGATGTGCTGCCCCCCTCCCCATCACTCCCAGAGACGCCTTCCACACCAAAAACGTCCATTTACGGCGACCAGGACACAGTACCCAGCTCCGTTTCCTCATCCGCATCACAACTTTTCGATGACCGGCTCTCAAGCGCAGTCCACGTCCTCAACACGGAGGCCACTTCTCTCAGCTCACTAACCGATTTCTACGCAACTGACCCGGCAGCCCGGTCAGCCTTCAACGCTGCCGTCGAAACCATCACGTCCAGGCCACGTGGAAAGCTTGTCATCATCGGCGTTGGCAAGAGTGGGCACATTGCCCGCAAGCTTGTCGCTACCTTCAACTCCCTCTCCATATATGCTAGTTATATGCACCCCACGGAGGCTCTTCACGGCGACTTGGGTCACGTTGGACCCGAGGACACACTGATGCTCATCACCTTCTCCGGAAAGACACCCGAGTTGGCACTGCTGTTGCCTCATCTGGATCTGAGCCTGCCTCTCATCGTTCTCACCGGGCGGACCGTGGAGGCCGAGGTCGTGAAGCAGAGGGAGGGTGCGGCAGAGGGCAAGACCATCCTCCTTCCTGCACCCATCCACGAATCTGAGACTGTTAGTTTCGGTGTCTCTGCGCCGACGACCAGCACCACCATGGCCCTCGCGGTGGGCGACGCGCTTGCCCTCACCTGTGCACAGGAGCTCAACCCCTGCACTGGCGGCGTGGCCGGTGTCTTTGGACGCAATCACCCGGGCGGTGCCATTGGTCAGACGTATAAAGGACCATCCACCGTTAAAGACGTCATGATCCCCTTGGACCACATCTCCGTCCTACACCACGACGCACAGCCCCTTGTGGGCGGTGATGTCCTTCGCGCGGCATACACGTGCAAGACGGGCTGGCTGCGCGTGGGGACCGATGCCATTGTGTCACCCAGCAGGATACGTCGGATGAACTCGGCCGAGTTGGCTGGGGAGCTGGCGTCGATGCCTTGGCTGACCGTCAATCACGCGAGCTTCATCTCTCTCGGCGCCACGACGCAGCTCAAGGTTGCGGGGGAGTGGCTCCGAAGCAACATGGCGGCGCCAGGAGGCCTTGAGGATGACGAGGACTTGTGTGCGCCGGACTCCATCGTCGCGGTAGTCGACAGTGGTGAGGTGATAGGCGTCATGGAAGCATCGGCGATCTTGGATATCACGGCCTAAACTGCATCATGTTTTGAAAATCATCACAGTGCCAACGAGCGGGCGCCTGATGGGAAACTCCAATTCTTTGAAAAAAAATATGGCATGTGCGAGTGTCTTCGCATTCATTCTCTAGCAGAGCTGGATCAAGTCTCATTCAGCAGACTTGCACATACGATCCAAAATTGTCGACATTACAGTACGGACCGGATCGAGCTCAGCTTGACCCCATCGGTCTGAACTTTTACGAAAGGTTAGGGGCAAGACTTTTGTGTTTTCCTTGGTGCGGGAGTTTCGGATTTGTATTGGGCTATGGCATCGCCCGGGTTATGAATCACAGCATGTACATCCAACAAAATGGATCCATTTTCATGTATAGAGCGTCTGGAACGAACGGGACATCGTAGGGGATGTACTAATAGATTTACACGACCTAATTGGTCAACACTCATGCTTTGTTCTCGCAATCTTTCCCTGTCCCACTATCGCAGAGTTGTAAGAGTGTCAGCCACACTAAGTCGAATTACGAACGAAATCATCACCATTAAATGCAATTTTCGAGACCCGTCTTTCCGCCATCAACTCAACCCTACGGACTGTAGTTTGAGAGGCTCAATTTTTGCCATCTATCATCGATAATAGGTGCCCACAGTATGCAACATATATACCTTCTACTTGGCTATGATGCGTGCACATTTTTCTCGGTTATGCGTTAAGTCATCGTGCAGGCTTGTCAAGAAAGTCAAACGGGGACTGCACACGAAATCTCAAAGACAATCACCGCAGCGCATTACCCCCCTCTCCATCTATGATAGTCCATGCCTCATGCCATAATCTGTCGACCCTTCAAGCCACAATCTCCACGTCCTCTCAAAGAGGCATGTTCCATCTCACAGCTTTACGTCGCACCATTGCTAGCACACCTAGTGGTCGAAATATCCCTTCGATCATCCTGTATCCCCCACATTCCTTCTGCAATTCATCCCGATACATCTACAGACCCCACCTCGTCTGAACCACTTTTGGCATTCGTGTCGTTCGCTTTTTTCCTTTTTGCCTTTTTCCCAAGTATCCGCAGAGCTGCATAGGCATCAGGATTCAAGTCGTCCCCGTCATCGTCCACCGTGTTGCCCTCCGGGGCAGCCTCCATCAAGAGCAACGCTTTGGCCTCGACAAGAGGAACGCTGAGGACTTTGGCGCCACTTGGCAGATTCTTCGAAACCCATGGAAAGTGCCCAAATGGTGGGACTCATGATCTTGCGGAGAAGGTCATAAGCATTCGCCTCGGTGCCGGGCGTACCCTGACATGGGGGAGGGGGCAGTGATTGCTGATGCGTTGAGCTTCGTCCTGGTTCCTCGAAGCTCTTTTAAATAACACGAAGCCGGTCCCGTACCACTGCAGATCCAACGGTAGGACCGCGACTCTCGCCCTCTAATGCGCCCTACACAATCACTTCGGATGCTAATGTCCGCAGGAGCTTTTGCCTGATGTTGCCCTGGTTGGCTCTTGCATTATTGCTTTGCTGATGCGATGATCCTTCATATTCGTATGAGCCAACGGAGTGCACGTCCTCCGGCAGCTGGGACAGCAAGAAGTCATCTTGATATTAGTGACGCTCTGAGTTTCTGAATTTCGCGAGGGATAGTACTTGAGCCTCTCCTGGTTGTCTTTCGGGGTGACATCGTGACATTTCCATATCTCGTTGGGTGCTGAGACGGACCAGACCAAGGCTTGTCGCGTGAAGTCACAACAGCGCATCCCATTGTAGTATATTAGGAATGGCCTGTATAACATCCTCGTCCACTCAGATACGATATTTCCCACTGAGTTGCTGCCTCGGAAGCACGGGTATGCCAAGGTCACCGGCCTCCCATTGCCAATTGTTAAGGTCGGCCATGCGCATTTTCAAAACGTCAGCAATCTCTCCCAGGACCATCCCATTCCCAAACAGGTTCCTGAGCAAGTTTTGTTACCCTTCGCTGTGTATGTCCTCGGCGATTAAGCCTTTGATCGCCCAGTCGAGAATCCACAAGGTGAAGGGGATCTTTTCAGCCAGAATCACCCCCACGCTCTTGTTGATTTCCCTGCGGATGAAGGCCAGGTTTTTGTTATTGCCCTCTTCGCCTTGTTCCGGGAACAGTCCTGCGATATACGCATGGATCGCCGACTAATCCGTGTGCAAAAGCTCGAAGACAACCGCGTCGAATTTTTCGCTCCTTTGTCGGTCGATAGTCTCAAACCCGCTGTCCATCCGGGCTATCGTTTTGAGGAGTGGCTCATTTGGCTGCGACACCCATCCACTTCATCGCGAGCTTCGTGTGCAGGCGGGCGAGTGCCAGTTTTATGCGTCTGGACGTCAAGGGTCGAACGGAGTAGCGCCTCGCACGAGACTAGCATGCCACTGCGAAGAACGGAGGCATCGTATCTCGACTGCTCAAGCCAGCGTTTCATATTCCTGATCTGGCAGTTTGCAAGTGCTTCGGGGTATCAGTCGACCACATTTTGGTGTAGACGATCGATCCGCTGACGCTGTTCGATGGTCTCGGGGTCTGCGGATGAAAGAGTAATGCTACGTTGCAACTCGTATCTGTCTTGCTGCTTTTCGAGCTCACGAATACTTGGTGAGGGTGATAGAAAGGAGGGTCTGCGGGAGAATAGTGGAAGACTGCGTCATATCGGAGGTTGTTGACCAGGGCTCAAAGAGGTAGATAGAAGACAGTGCATCCTAATCGAGAAAGCAATGACAATTAGATTCAGTGGCGCAAGTAATTGAGACCAGAACTTGCTATATGAATGTGTGTACATTATGTTCATCTATGGCTATATACCTATCTTAGAAGTAGCATCCTTCAAGTTGTACAGCCTCGTGTCAAATTGTATCTGGGAGCAGGTAATCCAGAATTGTAGATTTTCGAAGAGCGGCGCAGCCAAGGTACCTGGCAACAGGCCCACTGGTTTCCCATACAAAGCAAAGCCGCCTCGTTTGAACGCAGATGGGCTAATTCAGCAAATGCAGGTGGTGCGCATCTGCGCAAACTGTCCTACTCACAAAAGCTCAAGCTGCACAGTGCTAAGTACATATACCAAAAGACTTTGGGGTTGAGCCCGGCTTCTGCATTGTAGCCTCCTTGTACCCACTTCTGATGTGATACGTGTTACATCTGAATGAAGCCACGAATAGCAAAATTGGTGCTCCCTGCATAGTGGAGACTGGTGATGAAGACAGGCACGCAGACTTCTTGGGCTTCAATTTTGTTCCGATTCAAAGAAGAGCATGAAGAAGAACAGCGTGCTGACATGTTGGCACCTTGTGGGTGGTAGCGCGCTTTGACTATCACTCAGCAATCGTCGCTCGATATAAGGGCAAAAAGCACATAGAATTTGGGGCCTCTCAAAAGCTCAGATCTCCGGCCACATATAAGCGAGACACAATTGGTCAAGCAAGAGGGCGAGGAAGCTGAAGAACGACCAGCTGAGGATGTTGGACAGACTTCGCGTCGGAGGTCAATACTTGATTATTAAATAGTACTATTACCTTGCAATGAGACTATCGTCTACTTCTAGGTATCTCTTCCTCAAAGGCGAGTCCGTGATGTTGACTGACACGATCTGAGTGGTACAGCCCGTCGTGGAATAATCCTGGGCATATGTTCCATTCAACACACTTGTCAACCAGGCCAGCGCCGCGGGACGTCCATTAGTTTCTTCAGCAGAGTGCCCTCCCACGGTATTTCGGTTGTAGAGAATATTGGCCCCAACTAGTTGAAGCGGTTGTCAGCATCCTTACGCGGAAAGGTTCTATCGCAAAAGGGAAGCGCTCACTCTTGCAATACTTTTCCACCAAAGCGTCCGTGTCATTGACGGCACTGATCTCGTCTGCTATAGCTTTATAAGCGAACAAGGGCATCTGAGGCACTCCATGGTAGCCCATGATGCCATCACGATTAATATCCTGTGTTGGAATAGGTCCTTCAATGTCAGAAACGCCCCCAATGAAGTATTCTCCTATGTCCTGGAATGCGTATGCAATAATTGCCTCAGTGAGGGTGTAATTGCGCGTGGCCAAAAACCCGGTGGAGTTGAAAGGGCCGTCGGTCTTGAGCCTAGAGAGGAGGAAGTCCAAGTCCTCAGGGAATTGGCTGGACAGGCCGAGAATGGAGGCCTGTAGAATGGTCAACCAAAATGGACAGATTTCGATCAATGGTCCGATAGCACGACTTACGGGAGCAAGTCCAGCAGAAATGGACTTGTTAATCATAAAGAATACACTCGTCACATTGGGGGTTAACCCCCCCAGAGCAGCTCCACTAAAGTTCATCTCCGGAGCATACTAATTCAAGTTTTTCAGATCAGTATGTAGCATCCAGAAGGCATGACGTTCAAAGCTACAAGAGTGTTTACCTGAACCTGGAGCTCGGCCGCCCATTCACTCGCGAGTGCGCCACCAGAGTACCCCCACATTGCGTAGCGTGCGTCTTTTGCCAGTCCCAGAATGTGTTTGGCGTTGAAGGCAGCCCGTATGGAGTCGATGGTCGCGTGGCCAGACATGACCCCAGCGGTGAAAGACGCAAGAGGACCCTCATAGTCTGGGACATTGACAAACCATCCGTTCGCCAGACCGGTGCTGATGTCGTCCAAGTTGCTGCTTGCATCACTGCTGTACAGTGCGTAGGACGGGCTTGCGTCTAGGAACGCCGAATCATAACTAGGGCGGAGTTCAGCTCAGGGTCCAGTGGGATTGGGGCAAAGTGGGCTGAGCTGTCAAGCGTACGGAATCTGGTAGGACAACAGAGCTGGGGCTGGTACAGCAGGGACGAAAATTGTCGTCACGGCCCAGTCAGGCTGGTACTGGCTGTCTGTCGTTCGGTAGAGAATGTTGTAAGCAGCGGAACAGTCTGTGGCCAAAGACGATAGATTGCCAGGAGCTTCTCGAATCCTTAGGACCGCGCCCGGACGCGTCTTCTCGAATCCCGGGGGAGCAGTATACCAAGGATCCTGCAGTGGTGGGATTGGCTCTGTGGCATTGAGAAGATCGTGGGGTTGACGAGAGTGTCTGTCGACAAGGGCTCCTTGGGTATAGGATGAGAGGGAGCCCAGCAGAAAGCAGGCTGACGCCAGTATTCTCAGAGGGAACGACAGCATGGTCTGAGTCTTTGTAGGTAGGTGGACACTACCTGTGCAACCTCCGGGCTCGTGAAGGAAGAAGCACAGAACGGCGTGGACATTGTCCAGCTGCCGGCTGTGAGCAAAACATATACTACGGCGTCTGGATCCATTCTCAAGCCAAGCGTTGCTTATTTTGCCCCCAAGTCTGAGTCCTGGCTGTTTGCTCTGATGTCATGGACATGATGGGAGTACGATGTGTGAGCGAGGTTCAGCAATGAGGTGCCGTGATCCGCTACCCTGTCCTCTACGAACACCAGTTCATCTCGACTTTTACTACGTAGGTACCGTACAGCACACATGCCCACCTAATAAGCTGCTAAGGCTAAGGAAGGCATGCTTGGCGGCAAAGTTCCGTTAGTGTATAGTGTCATGGTCATGCCAACAGCATAGTAGCCACGCTCGTGTCCCTTTTAGGAAGGTGCTAAGGCTCATGGGTGGGTCCGAGGTCTTAGTGTGTGGGTACCTAGCAGTGGCTGACAGGTTTAAGTAAATAGTAGGGTACCTAGGTACTGTACCTACACTATGAATGAAGTACAGCACCGTAGTACTCCGCAGTATCTACGTACCTTGGGTAGGTAGGTCGGTACTTACACAGTAGTATTCACAAATGGAATCCTCTCAAAACCAGCCCCAGCTTGCAGAGCTATGGACTTTGTACTGGTAACTTGCAGCAGCGAATGACCGGATCCCGTGGGCCAATATTGCTCAATAACTTCAATAAACTCCAAATGCCGAGACCTTGGCCAACATATTTACCTACCTATCTAGATACATTCTAGAACCTCCACGCCGTCAATCACCTTACCGCCTGCATCCTGATTGCTAAGAGCATACCTACGCCTCACTCCATGCAGTGACCTACCTATGTAGGTAGGTATCATAGGTGCTGAAGTCAATTCAGCTTTGGTAAGTAGGGTCACCTCTAGATTGAAAAGTACAGAACAGCTCGAGAAAATCATGAGACTTGATACACACATGTCCACGATTCAATGATCGTCTTATCTTGCCACATGCAGCAAACAAGGTCCGCTATTCTAGCTTCTGCAGAAGTATGATCATGATAGCTCCCAAGTGATCATACTCCATGAATTTACTGTCTATTGTATAGAAGAACTTCAAGGCGAGGGCTTTCACTCTCTTCCATACACCTTCCACCTCAATGGCTCAACATCTTGAATCACAAAAGGACTCCCTCCTGAGTCCACAGCAAGCTGGTATATCACAGATAGTATCATGGCATGAAATGAGTTTGTAGTTTGCTGGGTCTGTAGTAGCAAGCCAAGAGGCTTTCAAATATCATGACAATTGGCAGCCCGCCTTCTTTGCCGTCTCTAAATAATGGGCACACGCTCTTGTGAATTTCTCCTGCCTGTGAATGGAGAAAAAATGTTCGTGACTCTTGTCGAGTATCAAGCCCTCACCACTACATATACTACATTGCTTGATTATCATCCGCCGACCTGACATCCTCTGAATGCAGTCTTTCGTGACTAGCAAAATCGAGTGACCAAACATTCTGATGCTGGATTTGACTGCCTGGATATATTAATATGCAGTTTTCTTAGTATTTTCCTCTCGTTATATCTGTTTCTTTCCATTGCCCTATCAAAACAACGACAAAGCAGACATGCATCCTCATTTCCAAAATGGTCCGGTTGCCTTCTTCCCCATCACTCCCTACGTCTTCTCAACCACTACACATGAGAAACGCTGGACTAGTGAGGTTGCATGCTGCTCCATCGGAGCCTTCGCCGTCTCCAAAACCAGTCAGACGATACGCTCCGCCCTTGTCCAAGCTCTCTCGAAGGATTCACGCTTTACTATCCGCCGCGATGCACATCAAACCTTCCTTGTTGACTGGCATGTACCAGGCTACTGGGGTCTATCCTCACGCAGAGATCCTTGGGTGAAGTTGCTTGAAATTGGGTGCTTCGTTATGGAAATAGCCGTCCCAAAGAATACGTCCACAATCTAGTAAGCTTTCTCGCGCCCTTAGCAGTAAATGGTGCATGGCTCATAAAAACCTCGTCTAGTATAGGAACCACAGATGTAGCCTCGATACTGCTGGAGATCCGAGCCCATGTAGAGGACTCCAAGCTTCCTCTCGCTGGAAGACTGAAATCCTTTCGCCCTTCTCGTGCCCTTCTGCAAAAAGAGCCGTACAATCTATCGCTGTTTATTCCGCCAGCTGATCTCCCTCAAGTCCGCGCGGTCTTGATGCAAGACCACGGAATCAAGTCAGAGTGGCGTATTCAAGCAAGATCTGAGCCAGACATTGCGAACCAGGACAACGCTGAGCAAAACTTGCCACATTCGTCACCCGCCAAAGATTTAGCAACCCGACCACGAGGGCATTGCAGACCTCCGCAACATGTGTATTTAGAAACTCGGCCACGACAGCAATATAAATCTATGCAACAAAGACATCCAAGACAAACACAACCACTCAAATCCCAAGCACCACAAGAACGTCTCAAGGATTGGCCACCACAGCAAGATAGTCCTCCGCAACCAGTAAGGCAAGCGAAACGGCCCCAGCAGACCGTGATACAGTCATCAAAAAGTCACAAAGTCTGTGAGCCAGAGTATTCATCCTCTGACGAACCTATGGCCTATACAGAATTAAGCAATCGTGGACACAGACGTGCTTTGTTTCGCCAACATTTGCACAACGCCAGCGATAGCACTGACTCTCGTAGCAATGATGGGTCATCGACGGCGTGTGATTCAGAGGACTCGCAAGAGCACTTCTATCCAGTGACCACGCCTCACAAGTATCCCCGAATGGCACAAAAAGAACTCTATAGAGCCCCGAGCCAGCGTGATTGGCTGACGGAGAAACCCTCGTTAGACAGGCCACCTCATCCAGCTACTATAGAATCCCAATCAGAGAATGAATCCTCGATCATCGTCCTGGGCTCTGTCGCGAGCAGCGAATCCCCAAGAACCTCTTATCCCCAAGAGATCCGGCTACTTCAACCAGCCACTATAGAACTCCAGTCAGATAACGACTCCTCGATTATCGTTCTAGGCTCCGTTACAAGCAGCGAATTTCGGAGAGCTCCACTCCAGGAGGCCTGTCCCCCTCTATCCGACGAGGCACGTTCAACGCCGGCTGAACAACCTGAATCAGCCTCAGTCCACGCACGCACCAGGCAATTCCTCACAACCGAAGAGGAGGAGCCCCGTCAAAAGCTCGTGACCAAACTACCCCGACCCAAGACAGCCACCGCACCATGTCGTCAAGGCCCTGGACGACGTCGTGAGTTTCTCAACACGGTACGCGGGTGTGTTGGTGTGAATCGGCCAGCTGCTCCCGGGCTACATACCAAACAGGAGGCGCAGCAGCAGCAGCAGCCCCGTCGACAGCTCGTCGTGACCACCAAGCTACCCCGGCCAAGGACAGCCACCGCACCATGCCGTCGAGGCCCCGGACGGCGGCGTGAGTGTCTCAACGCGGTGCGGTCTGTGTTCGGGTATGTGGATCGTCCAGCTCGCGGGCCTTCTACTCCGCCTCGATTGCGCAGTATAGCAGAGATGACAAGCACGACCGGAAAGCCGGTCACGACTAGCTCGGGTCTCAAGATGATCAACTAGGGGGTCCCAGTCCACAGTTAACCAGTGCTGGACGCACGGGTGGTTGTGTGTCGTGGATGATGATACACCGTTTCATTCTTTGTCATTATATGTCTGAACGTCCTCGATTTGTAGCTATGTCTGCGATGTTGGCTCAGAGATGGCATAGTCGGAATAGATAGAAAAGATTCGAACTTCAGATAACGAAATAAGTCTTGAATTATCATAAGTCGTGACACGTCATGATGCCTAGTCCCTGCTTGAATCACGAAAAAGCCCTCCAGATTCTCCCTTTCCCCCCAAATTCTCGCCGAGATATCTAATGAAAATGCCACCTCCAACGTCGCAAAAAAAAAAAAAAAAATGATGCTGAAGTACCTTCCAGAGCCACCGTCAGAAGAATGTAAAATGAGACGTATAAAGCATGGGTGAGTAGATCATAGAAAGTCATAAGGCATCAATCCAGCTCTCTCCTTCTACGCCTCCTCCGCCTTCTCGGCGCCTCCTCCTCCTCTTCTTCATAGTAGCCATGATCATCGACCCGCCGCCGCCCTTTGCCCCTCTCATCCCTGCTCGCGTCATTCCCCCCGCCGTACGCAACTACCTTCCTCTCACCTGTCCCACGGCTACTCCCTTCCCCATTATCTCGTCCACCCTCATCATCATGCTCGATACCCTCAGGCGCCATCACGCCACCCAACAACTTGCCCGCAAGCCCCAGCCACCCAGTTACCCCCCGCGGCATATCGCCTGCCAGCACCCCACTCACACTGTGCATCATCCGCTCCACCTGCTCCGGATCCGTCCCCGCTACGCCCCAGGTACCGCGAACTTGCGTGCCACCCGGCCGAGGACTACGGTACTCAAAATCCCCGCGTCGTTCAGTCCAACCCCGCTTCTGCCGGGAGCTAGACCCCTCGATCGGACGACCGTACGGGTCAAAACGGTCGGGCAGCACCTCAATCTCCTCCTCGCTCGCGGATGATGAGCGGTCTGATTCTACGGGGCCATTACGGTGGCGTGAGACGAGTGGCCGGTTGTTGGACGGGTCGGAGTTGAGCCGGCGTTTGCGGAAGCGCCGTTGAGGGACAACGGCGCTGTCTTCATTGTCTACAGGGTGAGTATTGCCGTCTTCGCCCATGTCCTGGTCGATCCTGTCGCCAGAGCGGCTCTTCCGATGGCGCAGTAGAGTTTGAGAGGATTGTGGGGACAAGGGAACCCATTGAACGTGAGATGAGGTCTCGGCCGGCGGTGAGGGTGTTCGAGGTGGCGTGTAAACGGTTGACGCTGGAGACAATGAACGGGAATCTGTGGGCTGATGAGACCGGTTTAGACCATCTGTCAAACTCGTTAGTTTCAATTGCTCTCATAAAACTCCAATATGAACTTCCATAGAATGCAAGAGGTTGACAGCGTGAAGACAGAAGCAATTAGCTGACTGTGTTCGAGGCCACTGTCAACCTGGTTGCGCCCCCCCTTCCCCAAGATCATCGGTGTCTGCCCACGACGATTATGTCCGAGGGCTTGCTACCCAGCGAAGCTCTCTGGGATGGTGCCTTGAGGCGCTGGACTGCCAGGGCAAGCTCAACCCAGCCGCATCCTCAATTTCTGGGCGCCACATCTTTCTTCCACACAGTTCCCTATGCCACATCTGATGCCACGAACGATATTGACAGAGGAATACGGACTTTGACTCACATGGTCGGCATCCGGCCGATGACCACCGGTCGGGGGCGGCGGCAAGCCTGAAGGTGTAGCTGCTGAATTCGGGGGCGGGCCAGGTGGTGGTGGAGGCGGTTGGTATGCTGCGTAGTCCTGCGGGTTGTACGGCTGATACGCCGAGTGAAGGTCTGTAGTGGCCATGTTGGGGTGCTGTGTGAAGCCCTGCGGGGATGCAGCGTGCCCAAGCTCCGGGTCTGCGGCTGGCGGCCCATAGTAGGCACCGCCCGACGCGTGAGGTGGAGACGATGGACGTTGTTGGGTCTTGGGGTCGTAGGCATCGTAAGTGTCGTCCGTGGTGATCGAGTCTTCATATTCTATGAGCGCTTGTTAGGACTAAGCTCTGTGCAGGATAACTGGCGGCAGACTGTGTGCTTGATTAGTATTGGTTGGATGACTTGACTTACCCCTTCGTTCCCTCTCCCTCTCCCTCCGGGCTCGCTCCCTTTCGGCCCTCCTATCTTCTCTCTCCGGTGATACTCTCTCTCTGCTATGCTCTCTTGACTCTGCCTTCTTTTTTCCTTTTTTCGCATCTTCGTATTTCTTCAATCCAATCCCAGCAGCCGCCGCCGCCGCTGCACCAGCAGCCATATCTCTAAAGCGACTCCTACTCCTCGCCCTCTTCGCCTTCTTCACATTTGTCTCGTCCAATGTATCCTCGGCATCCGAATACTCGCCCTCGCTTCGATTCCGCTCCCGGTTCCGCGCCAGCCGCTCCGCCCTCCTCCGCCGTCTCTCCTCCGCTGCATCCACCGCCGGCGGGCCGTTATTATAGGGTGGTAGATCGTCGGGGTGGTAGAGGGGCGCCGAGTCGGAGTAAATGGCGTGGCCACCGTACTCAACCAAACCTAGCTCAGGATCAGCTGCTGCGGTGGTGTGATGATGGGGATTTCTAGAGCGCGACCTGCTGCGCGACACGGAGCGGGATCGCGACCGGGCTGTCTCGCGTCGACCTCCACGGCGCGATCTTGACCGCGACCGGGCGTCCCGCTCCCGCTGTTCACGTTCGTACTCCTCGTCTGATAGCTCGCGCTCACGTTCGCGCGACGCCTCTTTCTTATCCCGTTGCTTGTCGTATAGTTTCTTGCCCGCCGCGCCGACAAGCCCTGCGGCGACAATCTCGGCGCCTGTGCGGAGGCGGGACCGCGAGCGCGATTTCGAGCCTTTGCCGTTCTCGCTGCGCGCTCTCGACTTGTTGCGGAAGTGCTGCACCAGGCCTGCTACGGCGGCTGTACCGGCAGCGGCTTTGGCGATGCCGCCACCGCGTGAGGGCGACCTCGGTCCCTTGGGACCGCGGCTGCGGCTGCTGTAGTAACTGTCCGAGTCACTTTCATACCCACCCCGACGGTTCCGGCTGCGTCCGCGACGCTGTTCTTCTTTCTCGATCTTCTGGGACTGGAGATACTTAGCCGCGCCAGCCACAGCAAGTGCGGCGGCCGCAAGCCCAAGACCCGTCTTGATCTTGGAGTGCTTATCCTTCTTGTCATCGCCACGATCATCGTCATCGTCATCGTAGCGATCGTAACGGTCATAGCGCTCACCAGGCCGTGACCTTGAGCGACCACGGCCTCCGTGGTAGTTGTTGCCGTATTCACGATCATGATCATCACCATAGCGTTCGTTGTACACAGACCGCGCGCGTTTTACGACCTCTGTGCCCAAAGCCCCGAGTGCTGCACCAGCCAGGACCTTACGGCCGCGGCCAGACGACTGTCCGTATGAATCATGTCCACCGGCGCCCCGGGATGCAACTAGTGCTGCCAATCCTGCGCCAGCGACTGCGCCTTCGGCAAGGTGTCGCTTGTGGTGATCTGTCGATTTGCTGCGCTCGCGCTTGATGATGGTCCTCCGCACGTACACGTCGTCGTCATCCGAGCGGTCGCCTTCGCTGTAGCGATCTCGCGAACGTCCGCGCCGGTACATAGCGTAGTCCTCGTCGCGCACACGGCGGCCGTCGTAGCGTTCGATTTCGCGGTGGCGATAGTAGTAATCATCTTCGCGAGGGTCTCTCCGAGCCAGGGCGACTTCGTTCTGCTGTCGGTAAGGAACAATGATCGGTGCGGGTTCAGGAGCCTCTTGCACAATGATGCGCTGCTCGGGAGCGCGCTGGCGAATGATGATGGGAGCTGGGTCAGGCGGCGGCGGCTCGTAATACTCGGTCTCCTTGCGGATGTGCTCGAATTCGCCGTGCGGTGTCTCGTCGCGACGCTCCTCGCGGCGGGTCTGGATAGTGACATCAACGCCGTCGTCCCGGCGTTCGACACGCCTCTCGAGCCTCACATCCACATTGTCGCGGTCCCAGGGTGAGTGCGAATGACGGTCCCACTCTCGTGGGGAGCGCGGAGATGTCGGACCGGGCACTCGTTCGATTTCCTTTGTCTTCTCGTAGACCAAAGCGCCGCCCCGGTCTCCTCCTCTGTCATCCCAGTAATGGTCGTCCTCTCGTTCGACAATCTTCTTTTCCACCACTGTTCGTGACCGGTCGTGGTGGTCGTGATTATCCCAGTACCGATCGTCATCCCGCTCTCGCTCAACGACCTTCTTTTCCACCACAGTCCGTGACCGGTCGTGCGGGTCGTGAGTGTCCCAGTACCGGTCGTCGTCCCGCTCTCGCTCGACGACCTTCTTTTCCACCACAGTACGTGACCGGTCGTGGGGATCGTGAGTATCCCAGTAACGATCCTCATCCCGCTCTCGCTCGACAGTCTTTTTCTCTACCACTGTCCGCGTGCGTTCCTGCGGTGGCGGGTATGGATCCTCGCGCTCGACCTCCTTGGTCTTCTCGTAAATTACAGTGCGCCCGTCGTCCTTGACCACACTGCGCCTGGTGATATCGTAGAACTCCTGGACAGGCGATCGCTCGCGTTCCCGCTCGACGACCTTCTCCACGACAGTCGTGTTGCGCGGTATGGGAGCATCAAATGCGGACCGCGGACGTTCGGGCAGGTAGACACGGCGGGTGGTGTCGACCTCGAGCAGGTCTCCAGATGAGCGGCCGGGGTGGCGCGAGGCGTGGGTGTGCGAAGAGAAGTGGCTGCGGCGGTCGTCCTCGATGACGGCAGCGGGGTAGTCTCGCTCAACGATGCGCTCGGTGCGCTCGTATTCTACGGGCGCGGGGGGTGGCGGGGGAGGAGCGGGAGCGCGGTGTTGGTTGGTGGTAACTTTGTAGCGGCGAACGGTGGGGCCGCGACTGTGATGGTCGTCATCGTCGTAGTGATCGTCGGGCCGGTCGTGCACGTAGGTACGAGACTCGCGGTAGACCGTTTCGGGCATCTTGTGGTGAAGATGCGCGCGAAAGGCAACGCGCGAGTGAGATGGAGAAGAGAAAGGTAGAGGGTGAGAGTGAGAGTGAGAGGAATGGAGGAGGAGTATGGTGAGGGACCAAGTGAAGAGTGGGGGGAGGGGGGAGGTTGTCGTCGGTCTTTGGTGGTGTGTCTGTGTTATCGCAAGAAGGTGTGGTAGGTGAATGACTCGAGGAAGGAGGGCAGTAAAACCAGGAGCGTATGCAGGAATCTATATTCAGCAGGCGAGACCTGCCTGCCTGCGGGAGCAGAAAACAAAAAGATGGGGAGAAAAAAGGCTGAGGTCGTCTGAAGAAAACTGACGTGGATTAGGGGCCGGCGAAATAGGATGGCTGGGCTGGCTACTAGATGGATGGCAGGCGTGGTCCTACTATGTACGGTAAGGCCAAGAAGAGTGTGATTGAAGGTGGTGTTTGGTGGTGTCAGTGTGCCTTGTATAGCGCCGCACTAAGTGTAAGGATGGCTCCCTGTTGGCCTGTACGGAACATGCCAGGCTGTGCCCACCAACAACAACAATCCTCAAAGAGATGGGAAATGGCAGATGGGAGGAGAGGAGAAGAGAGGATGAGGCCTAGACCTGCTGACGCCACGACAGAAAGCCATCGAAGGCTCTGGTGCTCATGTGCGTGCAATTCAAGATTATGCGCAAGAGTTGCAGCTGGCCATGCATGAGGGGCGCCATCATGTCGACCTCCCAGGCAGTGCAGTACTGACTGCATATACCATGTACTTCTGCTGGTCCTTTTCTTGTTGCCAGAATCTGAGAATATGCAGTCAGATCTGGTCCAAAACCAGTGAGTGAGTGCATCATACTATCTTTGGCAGATGATAGCGTGCCATAGCTGAGTCTGACACATTGGCCTCGTTGATGAACCAGTCAGTGCTAGCTGTATGTAGCCTTGACTGCGGCTCGGTCCTCGAGCCCCCAAGTCAAGGATCGGCATCGAGGATACATAGCCAGGATCATAAGGATCCTCCTGCTCCCACCTGCCAGGCCTGCCACCGTTGTCTCTGTCTGAGTCTGAGTCTAACCGAGCACGAGGTAAAGGATGGGGCCAGTTTGAAAGGCCTGCTCATCCACGCAACCTGGAGCTCCCCCCCTCCCCCCTGTATGCCGATTAAATACCATGACATAGAAATATAGCAACCTTGGAAAAGGACAAATGTACTTCAACAGTCCAGCATGAGATGCGTGAACTGCAGAAACTATCCGACTGATCCGATCATCAGCAGTGACCAATCCACGCCATGCTGCCCAATCACCCTAGGTATTTCAAGACAGGGCATAGCCTTGTGACTCTCTTTTCTCTCTGACCACTATGTCACCCGAATTGTTGGGCCCCATGCTGTCTGCCACCTTGCATCCAGGTAATTTGAGTTTTCCTTCTTTTTTCCGCTTTTGTTTTCCCTTTTGTTTCCTTATTAGTGACAAGACAACAACTGCTCTTGTATGCAGTAAACAGCATCGGCACTCGACAGAAAGCTCCGGTAGTATGACGTCAAACTGTGCATGTGCTGGTCCTATAGCAACTCTGGTGAAGACAGGGTCATGGACCAATACTGCCGCTGTGCCGCGCGAAGCACTTATAAAGACGGTTTTGTGTAGCTCTTTCCAGGTTATTTTGTGGGCTGTTCACCACTTCTCGACTGTGGAAGCAAGAAACCCTCAGAGGAACCAAGAGTGTTGAGAACAATACCCACAAATGCTGCTACTATCTCTTATAATGATGTACCCATCCTGGTCCTAGCTTGCTGTCTTTCCAAGCCCAAATGTGCCAATTGAATTTCAAGTTCCTAAAACAAATGATAAGAGGTCATTTCATTCCTCGCAACCTAGCCTCTCAGTCTGAATAACCAAGGCCCGGGTTTTGGCTTGTTAGGGCGTTAGGTTCAGTTCAGCGTACAACGTACTAGGTATTGCGTACTATGGGTGATAGTGGGTCGAAGGCGGGGTTCTCACTTAGATGCCGCTCCACCTCTATTATACTGTACATACCTGTAATAAAGCTCAATCCGAAAGCTAATATGCCTATACACGGGAGGATTGATATCTAGAAATGCCTTAGCATATCATTCATCCTGCGACTTCTTATTCCAGAACTCATTTCATGTCCTTGATCAGCTGAGGACTCCTGTGTTATGGTGCCGGATTCTACCTCAAAGTACCTAGGGTACCTGCCCAATGCCTGTCCAGGTGTTTGTCCTTCCTACTATGCAACCACTCACTGCCTACGTTACCTACATATCCATACACATACCTAATCCACAATTAAACATCTAGATTCTTAAGCTTATCATCAACTGAACAGTAGTACATAATACCTCTTGTGTACATCATCTATAATATTACATCTGTTGTCCTTTTTCATGGCTATGTCCAAGTTCGAATTCCTCCATGGGAGAGGCAATAATTTGTGCCCTTTCTGTGAGTGCGTATTCCTCCACCCAAGAGCCTAGTTGACGATCGATGAAGGGGAATTTCCCCATGGGGTAAGCCGCGGCAAGCCACTTGGGGGTAGAGAGAGGGGGTTCTCCAACTGGCTAGGTGGGCTAGGTGGATATACATCCCCCCACACATCGACTATAATATAAAATACACCCTGGAAGCACTACTGACCTACTCGTTACAGCGCTATTTTTTTATTTTTTTATTTTCTTTGGGTGATGATTTCTCTCGATAGTGTAAGCCCTTGAAAATGCCCGTCTTCAAGAGCAAACATGCCGATATCAATGGTGAGTATGCAAATCCTTCCGCTACGTACAGTATCCTGCTGACAAGCCCCTCTCAGTGCCGACCGACGTCACGGTATGGCAATGGCTTTTCGACGAGAGGTCCTCGGCCTCCCCTCTGAGCGGGAAGATCGCTGAGCGAGATCTCGCCGGCTATGTGGACGCGCACACCAAAGAGCGTGTTTCCTGGAAGGACGTCAAGGAGTACGCCACCTATCTTTCTACCGCCTTGGTGGAACAGTATGGCTTCAAGCCAGAGCAAACACTCTCCCTCTTCAGCCGTAATACCATTTGGTACCCCGTCACCCTCTTCGCAGCCACCAGAGTAGGCGGAGTTGTCTCCGGCGCCTCTCCCGCGTACAACGTCGAGGAAATGACACACGCCCTGCGCACTGCCAACGCCAGGTTCATAGCCACGCACCCTACCTCCATCCAAGTCGCTGCCGAAGCAGCCCGAAATGTGGGCATTCCAAAGGAGCACATCTTCCTCCTCGAGGGCTCTTTGGAAGGGTACACTACCGTGCAGGACCTGATACGCATCGGAAAGACCTATGGACAGTCTCAAGCGCCCGAATTTCGAATACCTTCAACCAAGAAGAACAAGGACGTCTGTGCCTTTCTTAGCTTCTCCTCCGGAACGACAGGCTTGCCAAAAGCTGTCATGATTGCGCACCAGAACGTTATTGCTCAGGCATTACAAATGGTGCAGCTCACGCCCGCTGATCACAAAAAAGTTCTCTGCGTCCTGCCGTTGTTCCACATTACCGGTATTGTCCACGCCATGCATCTTCCCATTGCCATAAACGCCGAAGTCATTATGCTACCTGCATTCACCATGCCGTCAATGCTGGACACCATCGTCAAGTACCAAATCAAGGAGATTCTACTCGTGCCACCATTGCTTATCCGGCTGGTGAGGGATCCGGAGGTGAATAAGTATGATTTGAGCTGTATCAAGCGGTTCAGCAGTGGTGCGGCACCCGTATCGGATGAGATTCTGGCATTGCTTGAGAAGAAGTTTCCCGGCACGGGGTTCAAGCAGGGCTATGGCATGACCGAGAGCTGTAGCTGCATCACGGCGCATCCATTGGAAGCCCAAGTGAATTTCAAACGGGCGAGGAGTGTGGGTACTATCGTACCGAGCACGGAGGTCAAACTGATCAAGGAAGACGGCACCGAGGCCGGGGTTGGTGAGCCAGGTGAGATTCTGGCTAGGGGACCACAGGTTGTCATGGGCTATTTGGGAAATGTGAAGGCTACACAGGAGACGTTCGACACGGACGGCTTTCTGCACACAGGCGACCAGGGCATGATCGATGATGAGGGCTACATTACCATCACAGATCGCATCAAGGAGATGATCAAAGTCAAGGGCATTGGCGTGGCACCAGCTGAGCTGGAGGACCTCCTACTTGGCCACCCGAGCGTCGAGGACTGTGCCGTCTTGGGTGTCTTGGACGAGCGGGCTGGCGAGCGACCAAAGGCCTATATCGTGGTGAAGCAAGGCCAAGAGGCTGGTGAAAGTGTGGGATCAAGTATTCTCAAGTACGCCCGGGAGCGCAAAGTTCGCCACAAATGGGTGCGAGAAGTCGAGTTCATTGATGAGATCCCCAAGAGCGCTAGCGGCAAGATCTTGAGGCGTGTCTTGCGGGATCGAGAGCGAAATGGTGTCCGCGGCGTCGTTGTGAAGAGTGAACAGGGGCCTCTAGCCAAGCTTTAGCATATACAAAACAGAAATCTGGGCGTTGTAGATCTTACGAAGACATGTTATATACGTACACACCAACTGGTCGAATGTAGAAAATGTACCACTTCTCGGCTCGAGTTCGCTCTTCATAGGTACAATGCCTCGATGCCAAATACCATTACGATTACGAATCAGATCACACCCCGAAAGTCCGTCGGTATAGGTAGGTTGTTGACCTCGTCTTCCCCCAAAGCAACGGGGAGAGGGGTCACTCCTAGTCCCGGGATCAGCGGGATGCTCTACCACATGTGAAGCCCGACAAACACGATTTATAGCATGGCACTCATAAAAATGCCTTTCATACCTGAGCCTTCATCTGCCATGGATTCATATGCACGGGGAGTTGCCGCCGTATTGTGGGAGTTCCGCCCACAGGAGCCCGGACGAGTTGGCATGTCGTTGGGTAAAATGGCAAATTATCTCGGTCTACAGAAGCAAGTCTTAGAGTGAAGGTTAATCTTCCGCAGTTTAAATTGGGCATCCCTGCTGCCAACACAACACCCCGGATTCTGAGGCTCCCTGAAATCTTATATCAACGTTTCCCTACTCTCACCTCATCGACGTCGCACGCTACGAAGAATCAATTTGCGTGTGGTGTCTCACTTGTCGGCTGTCTGCTTTTCACACAATTCAACTTTTGGGTTTGACGCGCGTCCCTGATTGCATTATGGTCAGTGACCCAGAAACGAGCTGACAATGTTATGTACAGGCCATTGCGTGATGCTGCACGGGTTCGTGTGATCCCGTCACTACGGGCATAACGGCATCAACCGCTAACGAGCAAATAAGTTTCTCTCTCTTCTTACATTTGGTCACGTCAGAACGCTTTACATAGCCTAGATTTGTGCACTACTCGGACAGATATTTATGTTCACAACGGTTTTATTAGCACCACGGAGCACATAGCCGGGTGTTCCGGAGCCAAAGCTGCAGAGAATATACCCGTATATTGAATCTGCGCGAAGCCGTAATAAGTGTAATTTCTTGATACTAGTCCGAGGGTTCTCCTCTTCAAACACGCTTCAAAATACACCCGACGCATCCTACTCACAAGTCGACTCCTTCTTGTCGCTCAATTGAACTGAAAGGTTTGTCAGGTAGCAGCTTAGCAATCTTGAAGTCGAGTAAGACTCAAGTAATCAAGACGGGGCTCCTAAGAACATGTGGCTCGAGATGGGGACGCAGGTCGCTAGTCGGGAACCAAATAATATACATGACACTACTAAATCCTTGCGATATTGGCACTGCTCTGCCTTTCAGCCTGTCAGCCTGTCAGCCTGTATGCAGAAGAATGAAAATGATCGTCAGGTACCCGAGCAGGAACAATCTGGAACAAAATCGCCAATCTTGTCCTACCCTATGCATTGTTCGCAATGGCGCAGGGGACCAGACAACGCCATTCTTCCATAGCAGGTACATGTTAATCCTGCCCTATATATTAGACACATAAGTTTCTTGCTTGTTTCCTAGTGGCTTTAATTGCTGCCTTCCTCATAAAAACAAGATAGTAGGAATGGGGGTTCAGCTCCGATTATTCTTTTGGGGCGCGGAAGCATCTACCCCTGGAATATATTCTGTTTTTCTTCGCCAAAATAAACTGGGATAGTCATTCCTTCATTTATTATCCAATATAAGGTTGATGAACTGGATATAGGCGATCACGGCGACCAGCATGATGCAGAAGCATCATGAATGAACATGTCTCTGCGCTCACCTCAACAGGGACGCAATGTGCTCACAACTTAGGACCCAGACACGACAGCGACACCAAAGTGGCGAGGCTCATGAAGTATTCTGCCTATAAATACAACCATCATCCATCGTCCTTTGAGTCTGCCATTTTCTTTCGGCTACAGCTCCAAAACGATCAAGTCCTCGTTCTTTATTCTAGCGTTTTGACAACAGCTGAGATCTACTCTTCGTTTGAAACGACATTCATTTCTCATCCTTTTTTGCCAAAAGCTCATATCAACTACAACAAGATGAAGCTCTCTCTGCTCCCATTGTTCTTCGCCGCCACCGCAATTGGGGCGCCTCAAGGCCAGCCCACTCCCTCCACGAGTGTGATCCCCAGTCTTCCTACTGGATTTCCCTCTGGCTCGCCTCCCCCATTCCCACCCCAGCCTAGTGGGCCTGTCTCGGGCTTTCCGCCGCCTCCCTCGGGCTCGCCTTTCCCATTTCCACCGATACCCAGTGGACCCTTCTCGGGCTTTCCGCCGCCTCCCTCTGGCTCGCCTTTTCCATTTCCGCCCAAACCTAGTGGACTTGTTTCCGACATTCCTCCAACATTCCCGCCCCAGCCATCTGGACCGGTTTCTGGCCTACCTCCTCCATTCCCACCGAAACCGAGTGGGCAGCCCTCTGGCCTGCCTCTCCCACCTCCTCCCAAGCCAACTGGAAAGCCTGGGAAGCCTACTGGAAAGCCTGGAAAGCCTGGAAAGCCTACTGGCGAGCCACCAAAACCTACAAGCATTGAGTCATATGCTTAAAATGGAGCGGAGCATCTCCAGATGACCGTATGGAGAGTGCAGGATGGACAGACATGGCTTGTTTTTGGAGGGACGCTCGAAGCTAGGATTTGTGATGGGTGGCTGAAAATCTGGATACCAATGGCAGAAGATCAATTCGAAAAGTATGGGGCAAAAGGAATTTCTTTCTTGTACATATGGTTCATATTTACTTTACCTGACAGGTAGCATGCCTAGGTATTGGGGCTTGTGTCTATAACCAGTCCTGTCATGAAATGTAAACGATTACATACACTCAATTGATTTTTGCAGCATTCTACCTTATTGTCACATGTTTGGTTCGTAGGAAATGGTCTTTGTTGTGGTGTACGCTTAACTATATGACATGGGCATTCCAACGAAGAGCTCGCTCACAGTAGCTGACGGGGAGTTTTCTTGTTCTTGAAAGCATACTGCAGTCTTTAATGTATCTGTTGTTTTGCTTGCTTTATTTGATTAAAGTGATTTGTCAATGACATATGACTTAATAGGAACTGGAGCCCAGTAACACGCCTCTAGTTATTGCCAAAATTGAAGCTCAAGAAATATGTGGTGCACATCCTCTGTTGGAGGCTCCGAATTGAAAACACAATAGAGGTCGCAGCAAATGTTGTCGTCAGCTCACTTGACTACATCATTTGCCTGTCCGCCAGTGGAGAGTGTCCTAAGGACACGATAATGGCCCATTCGGCTGCACCCTTGAAGTCAATACGAATCTGAATCCGTCGGTATCATCCAGGCAAATTAGCCGATGAAAGCCTGAAGGGTGCCTAAGATCTTTTGGGAAAGTAATTGGCATAACTAGGTCTTTTTGCAATATTTTACCAGTCATGAATGTTGATATTTTTCTAGGTGCTGATAACTCCAGTCTATTCCTTATAACTCCTCGTGCGGATGCTCACTCTCTTCTTGCAGCACAACCTTGTCTGGTCGCCCACTGTCAGCATGCAAGTCCACACCAACCTTCTTCCTCCACTTCTCCCAGACGGACCAGAATTCTTTCTCCATGCCGCTCTCCATTTGATCAGGCAGGACAACGACATACTCGACGTAAAGCTGGCCGAACTCGGTCTTGTGGTATACGCTGTCGCCGTCCTCGTGCCATTTAGGCATACCCTCGCCCTGAACCCTCTCTATGTGACCTGGCTGAATGACCTCGCCTCGCTTGCGGCTCAACTTGACGACGTGTCCATCCAAGTGTGTAATGTTTCGCTCCCAGCCACCCATCCACGCCTCGCGCAAGCTGATCACCTCCTTCCAGAACAAGTCGTCGCCCTTTCTGCGGAAGAAGACACCATCCACCCTGTCGGGGTTGTCCTGCTCCAGATCCGGCTCCTTCTCCGCGAGGGTGACGATCAGATCGCCTGCCTCGTAATCGGGACTGGCGTCGGCCTCGTTCTCGTACACCAGCTTCGAGTCTCTTGCGGCGCCACGCTCCACCGTAAGCGGCACGACGACAGGATTCCTCACAACGCGCTGGCCGCCGCACACAGGGCACTTGTGTTTGATGACCTTGCCGCGTCCACCACACTGGTCACACTGCGTCTGGATCTGTTGGAACATGCCCGGGGCAAGCTGGTGTTTGGTGATGCGAACGCCATGCCCGTGGCAGTGGCCGCAAGTCTCGACCACACCGTCCGCTGAGCCGGTGCCGTCGCATTCCTCGCATATTTGCTGCTTATCCCACTGAAACTCGGTCGTGCGGCCATTGTAGAAGTCGCGGAGCGAAATCCCGATCTTCACCTCGACGTTGGGGCCCTTGCGCACACCATGGCCGCCAAAGTGGCCCCCACCGCCGAAAAAGCGGCTGAAAAGATCGAAAGGGTCGTGATGTTGGCGACCGCCGCCTTGTTGCCGCTGCTTCAGGCCTTCGTGACCGTATTGGTCGTAGACTTTGCGTGACTCGGGGTCAATTAGGGCCTCGTAGGCTTCGGAGACTTCAACGAACTTCTCTTTTGCAGTGTCGTCGCCACTATGGAAAGATTTGCAGTCAGTTGGTGTGGTAGGAGAGCAAAGAGGTAGCCAAACTCGACTTACGGGTTTTTATCAGGGTGGAACTTCTTGGAAAGTTGGCGGTATGCAGACTTGATTTGTTTGTCTGAGGCTTGTCTATCAATGCCGAGAACCTTGCCATAATATTAGCGCGTGTAAAGCGGTACAGGAATTGATGTTGTCACCTTGTAGAAATCTTCGGCGCAAAGGGCGACATTGATGAGGAGGAGCAGGAGCAGCAAAGCTGCTCCTTTTAAGAACATATTGCTTGGCTCTCACTATACCAATCTATTCCGGGTTTTGAAGTCACAAGAAGGAGAGCCTGAATATCCAAAGATTCAAGTCACAAAGAGCGACAGAGGTTGGGATGCGTTGGTGGGTTGGTTGTAACTAAGAAGAATGTAGACAGGTTTATTGCACTCAATGAAGGCCACATGTCGTCTATCTAAAAGAGGTCGAGCTGAGCAGGGGTCGAGCCTGTTAGTGTGACCTCATGGCCTGTACTTCTCCCTTAACGGTTCACTATAGCTACCCTTGTAAACTTGATTCACTATTGCGGTTTGATAAAGTCTAGATAACAGCAACTAGCTCAAAAGTTTTGTTAATTAACTTAAAACATATTCTCTATGATTATTGAAGCACCTGTCCATACTTGACTAGACTATTTGCTGCTGTTCCTGGGCTTATCGCAGCTTGGTATCGTGTGTGCCTGCCGGGACGGAGCGCTCTTCATAGCTCTGAAATAATTAATTGCCAGACCGGCAAGCCAGCCCTTCCAGGCAGCCCGGCTTGAAGGCGACACCAATACTGCAGACTTCCAAGACTGCATCCGCACCACCAACGGAAGAGCACCTACACCCACCATGGCTTCCAAAAAGTACGCCTTCGTTCCTATGGACGACCCCTCCGAGGCGCCCAGGGAAGGCGCACCAAAAAAAGAGCGCAAAGAGCGCAAGAAGAGGTCCTCCCACCATAGACGGCGCCGCTCCCGCTCAGCCGACTTCGACGACAGATGGGCTGACGAGTCAGCAGCCGAAGAGGAAGATGAGGTTCAAGATTTCAAAGAGTCAGCTTCCAAGCGCGTCAAGATCACCCACGATGACGATCGCGAACCCGACCCCGCGGACCTCTCCGACGGCGCAAGGCAGGAGCTGGAGGCCCGCCGCGACAGAGAGGAGCGCGATGCGCTGGACAAACGCCTGAGGGAGAAGGACAAGGGCGATGGCCGGAGCAGCAAGCGAGATACCTTTGCCAAGAGCCGGGCGGACGAGCTGCGGGATATCGAAGACATACGCATACGCTCTCGGCAGGAGTACATGCAGAAGCGAGAGACGGAGAAGATTGCGCTGCTGAGGAAACAAGTCTCTGATGAAATGGAGGAGGAGAGAAACAATCCGCGGCTGACCGAGAGGGAAAGACGCGAGTTTCAAAAGAACCGAGAGCTCTTACGGCTGGCTGAGGAGAGATTGCGGATCGATGATCATCGGGAGGGATATTATATGCCAGAAGACTACATCACACAGAAGGGCAAGATTGACAGGAAGAAGAAAGAGGAGGCTTTGTATAAGAGATATGTCGAGAAGGATGAATATGGCCAGGAGAAATTCGTTACCGAGCATGAGGAATGGGAGAGGGAACAGGCGCAAAAGGCCAAAGCCCAGATCCTCAGACCTGAGTTGGAAGACGATGGCACATATGAGCATCTGTTCGACGATGAGCAATATGTCAAGTGGATTCAAGATGCGAAGCTGGCCGGTACCGATCCCAAATTAACACAGGAGCAAGTCTATCTTGCCGCCCAGATCGATGCCGCTGAAAAGAAACAGCTATCGATCCAAGAGACGAGAAAAAGTCTACCCATCTACTCGTATCGGGACGAATTCTTGGCTGCTCTGAAGGAATTCCAGATTCTCGTTGTGGTGGGAGAGACAGGTTCCGGAAAGACGACTCAGCTGCCTCAATATCTATTGGAGGGTGGATACGTCAAGGACGGAACCAAAGTCGGCTGCACACAACCCCGACGAGTCGCGGCTATGAGTGTTGCTGCACGTGTAGCCGAGGAAATGGGCGTCAAGTTGGGCCAAGAAGTGGGCTACTCCATCCGATTTGAGAACAATGTCTCTGACAAGACGGTCCTTGAGTACATGACAGACGGCATGCTGCTTCGGCACTTCATGACCGATCCAATGCTCACCGATTTCTCTGCCATCATGATTGACGAAGCTCACGAGCGGAGTGTGAATACGGATATCCTGTTGGCGTTGCTCAAAGACCTGGCGAGAGAACGACCAGACCTCAAACTTCTCATTTCCTCTGCTACAATGAATGCGGCCAAATTCGCCAGCTATTTTGACGACGCGCCCATCTTCAATATTCCTGGCCGCAGATACCCCGTTGACATCTACTATACTCCTCAGCCTGAAAGTAACTACGTCGCAGCCATGATCTCGACCGTCTTTCAGATCCACACAACACAAGGACGAGGAGATATCCTGGTCTTTCTTACTGGTCAAGACGAGATTGACGCGGCGGAACAGCAGATCAGCGACATCGCGCGAAAATTGGGCAGCCGGGTCAAGGAGTTGATCATTTGTCCCATCTACGCCAACTTGCCCAGCGAGCTGCAATCCAAAATTTTCGAGCCCACGCCCGACAACGCGCGCAAGCTGGTTCTGGCAACCAATATTGCCGAGACGTCCTTGACAATCGACAACATCGTCTATGTCATTGACACTGGCTATGAAAAGCAAAATTACTACAATCCTGCAACGCGCATGTCATCTCTCAATGTCGTGCCTTGCTCTAGAGCGGCCGCCAATCAGAGAAGTGGCCGTGCTGGACGTGTTGGGCCGGGGAAATGCTTTCGGCTATACACCAAGTTCTCGTACATGAATGAGATGGATGAGTCCCCAACGCCAGAGATCCAACGTACTAATCTCAATAGTGTGGTCCTCCAACTCAAGTCGCTGGGCATCGAAAAGCTCCTCGACTTTGATTTCATTGACCCACCGCCCACAGAAGCCCTCATCTCTGCGCTCGATAACCTCTACGCCCTCCAGGCCCTCAACCACAAGGGAGAGATGACTCGTCTTGGCCGACAGATGGCCGAGTTCCCCACCGCCCCTGAAGTCGCCAAGGCCGTCATCGCAGCGGACAAAGAAGGCTCAGTTGAAGAGGTTCTCAGCATTGTGGCCATGCTCGACGAGGCGTCCGCGCTGTTCTTCCGTCCTAAAGACAAGAAAATCCATGCCGACTCTGCCCGACGGCGGTTCACTGTCAAGGAGGGTGGCGATCACATTACCCTTCTCAACGTCTGGAACCAGTGGGTCGAAAGTGACTTCTCCCCCATATGGGCCCGCGAGAACTTCCTGCAACAGCGCTCCCTCACTCGTGCCCGCGACGTCCGCGAGCAGCTGGCCAAGCTGTGTGACCGCGTCGAGGTGCAGCTGTCCTCCTGCGGTGCGAGCAACCTTCGCCCGATCCAACGTGCCCTCACAGCAGGCTTCTTCAGCAACGCGACGAGGATGGATCGCCGCGGCGACGGATACCGCACGCTCAAGAACAACTCCACCGTATGGGTGCATCCTAGCAGCGTGCTGAAGGAGGTCGATCCACCGCCAAAGACGGTGATTTACAATGAGCTCGTACAGACTGCCAAGGAATACATGCGGAGCTGCCTGCCTATTGAAGTCGCGTGGCTAAGGGAGTTAGCACCTCATTTCTATAAAAAGCATGAGCTGGATGCAATGGAGGAGAAGAAGATGCCGAAGCAGAGGAAGTAGTGCCGGAGGACGATAGGTTGTTTATGTTATGATACAGAGGCTTGAGCTTGGAGCAAAAAGATCATCAAACACCCTTCCGAGGCTCCATTGATCGAAGCCACGGCCGAACCGATTGCCATAGCAGCAGACTCACTTCAACGTTCCCGGTCATATATGACATGAGTACTTCCTGCGGCCTGACCTTCCAGGTCAGTCGCCTGTGGCATATAGCCTTCATCCCCAGGGCTCAATGTACCAATCACGATCTGGTCGACCCAATCTTCAACACCCCTGCGGCAAGCTGGCTCGCCGTGATGACCGAGAACACGCTGCTCACAAAGTTCAGAACATTGCTCACGTTCTCCCAGTCGTCCTGCGGCCGAGCCACGTATACCACCGGCGCCACCACGGCGGTGCTCAATGCGCAGATGATGCTGAAATAAAAGACGATGTCATTCACCTTCAAGTCCACTTTGTTGAGGTGTGTGTGGAGCACGGGTATGAGTGTGCAGTAGCAGGCGAGGATCGTGATGAGAACTTGGGACATGAGGTTGTAAAAGCCACTGTCCCAGCGTGGTGCATCAGCGCCGTCGTTTGGGGGATGTGTGGAGGGAAACGCCCAACATGATACCGGACGATGCGACGAAACCGCCGAAGAGGAATTAGAGCACCGATGGCGAGAAGAAACTGTCGAGGATATCACCGACGCTGCCTGGGCCTCGCCTGTTGAAATAGCGGCAAAGCCGGCGGCGCAAGTTGTCCATAGCTGTGAAGTGTTCACTTGAGATGCTGATCAGGTATGTGTGAGCATTGAACGGGTCGGACTTGTAAGGGGAGTTTACAGTTACATCGGGAAGTGAAGCAAGGCGACAGTGCGCATACTGTGGCCACAGGCAAAATTGATATAGGTCTGGCGGCACCTCAAGGAACCCGTTCAAACTCTTGTTAATCCCAAATGTAATCACTGATAATACAAGCTGTCGTTGTTTAAGGCATCTTGACTGGGCTTGCGGCTGTAGTTGAGCCGCCGGGCAGTGTACATACAAGTGTGACATCAGCTGACCGGTATCAATGTGCTTCCACCACCTTGGGCTACTTTTAGGTCCTCTACCTAATGAGCTATTCCAAAGCTCTCCCTTAGCTCATGTGCTACTTCTCAACATGCAGATGCCCAAATTCCTTGTGTGCTGAGGCATAACGAGACCTTGTGGCACGGTCATCAAAGCCTTGCTAACTACCTACCCAGTAGCTGCTAAGCCATGGCCAGTGACACCTTTCAACATTGATTTCCACGAAGGCCGTTTATTTGTCTTACATGCATATGTGCCATCCAATGTTCCGAGCCTGCTCTTTCGGGCCGAGAACTTACGGAAAAGTTGTCGTAGAGAAGCAAGCTCCCACCCACAGCGGTGTCTGATCGGTGATTGTCTCATTGAAAGCAAAGAACCAACTCTCCTCATGTCACGAGTCAGGATCTTGCTTCTTCCCATTCTTGTACTCTTGTGCCATGTTGGCCTAGCCCACGTCGTCAGCAGGTTGGGCAAAACAAGCTCGTTGATGACGGGGGACCCTACGCGATTCACTTTGGCAGCCTGTATGGATGATCGAGTCCATCTAGTATTCATATTGGTCAAAAAAAGATCAGGTCAGCCTAGCCGCTGGAAAGCTCTTACACGAAGAGGACGCTGGCCATCGTGAATGCGGCTAGTGGCGCCATAATGGTCTGACACGTAAATCAGTACGTATTGAGCGGACGCTTGCTGTCTTGGAAGAATGGCTCTAAAGTCAGAGGATACAAACCTTTGGGGTCAAATTTCCTCTCGTTGGGGCCATTCTGAGGCAGATTTTCTTGATGTGCAATGTTGTGTGTTGGGTTGAGATTGAGATGGATGGCATGAGTTCTGGTTAATAGAAGCCCAAGGGTAAGGTATGCAGCGCAATTCAACACACCACACCAATTTGACCCCTGTCCCTGCTGGGAATGGACCCCCCCCTCTTTTCCACATTATAAATTATAAATTATAATCAAAACGCTGCTGCGAAACAAATAGACAATCTTGTCCTCTGTCAACACTTTTCAAATAGCTGTACTATTTTGGTATATATAAGAATTGAAGCTCTTTCGCGATATCCGTTACCCGCCAGCCAGCTTAGCCTCAAGACCAGACTCTAGCTTTTGCTCCCGGCCCCAAACCGCATCACGCCCACATGTTACTGTCAATATAAGGATTACTTTCTCAATACTAGGGAGAACACGCCGGCCTTGCGGCATGCCTCAATCAGTTTAGAGCTGTGTTGGGCACGGGGCCTGGTGATGTTTCTCTCTTGATTTTGCGTTAAGGTCCATGATTCGAGCGATTTTATATAACGCTGTTGATACTCCCCCTGAAAGGAGATTTATCATCTCAGCCTGACCTGTAGTACGCAAAGTTCGCCTCAACTTATCACGATTCAAAATACGACATTTGTGATTTAGTCGACGCTATGGTTTATGCAAGTTTCTGCTATGAAATTCACCATTTGCAAAGACAACCCTCGCTATGCATGACAAGCTCCAAGGTCAGCGACTGCCAGACCCACGATCCAAAGCTACATGTGTCCAATGCCTCCCTGGCCCCATGAGTATGCAACCCTTGGAATTGGATGATCATTCTTGCCCCAGGCCCACACTCTCCAAAGACGCCATTTTATTGAGGCACCGATTGAGAGATATTGTTGTTTCGGCGACGGGCGTGCCAACGGGCTTGCATAATTTCAATCGTGGTGAGCACAACATAAGCAAAAGCAACCTCATACACAATCCGGAACAATCTTATGGCCACGTCTCTCACATCAGGGTCCTCGAATCCGCAGCCCGCCCAAATCTCCTCAAGTCTCTCTCTCAAAATTGTCCACACCGGTCGAAGTGCGACAGCCTGAGACTTGACGACAGTTGCCGGCACGGTAACATTGCCATGTCGAGGATGACAAGTATGCGTTACGCCGGTGCACCAGTAAGGCGGGAAGATTGACAGGGGTACAGAAGGCGCTGGAACAGTCTGGCCAGTATTAGTACCGGGGACGAAAGCGGGCGATGAAGACTCTAAGCCCGGAGGCTGCGGGGCTGACGGCCCAGGGTATGGGGTTGACGTTTCTGAAGGAGGATCCTCATTCTCTGCCTCGGGCTTGTGTATAGATGGCGCTGGAGTAGGGTGCTGCTTGTGTACCTCGGACTTGTGTGTTGATGGCGCCGAGGGAGGAGGGTATTGATAGGACGGCTCGGGCAGGTGTTCTGGTATGGGAAGCGTGGGATACTGGTGAGGTGGCCCTGGTCGACGTCCTGGCGGCACTGGAAGCGGAGAATAATGATGAGGTGGCTCGGGTTGATGTCCTGGCGGCACAGGAAGCGGAGGATACTGGTGAGGTCGCTCAGATTGATGTCCTGGCGGCGCTGGAGCAGGATGATGTTTGGGAGGCCCTGATGCCTTTGGCGGGTAGGGTCGCGAGCTCTGCTCTCTGTTCTGCTGGCATGAGTATCCCCAGGCGCAAGTAAGCTGTTGAGACCTTGGTGCTTTCCAGCCAGGACCGTTGATTTGATCGCAGTCAGAATGACACTTCAAATCGTCTAGCCCAGCGCGGCAATTTTTGTGGCACTCCAACCCAGAATTGCCTTGCCCAGGGGCAAAGTGGTTCATGGCGTCGTCAGCACCCAGAGGATGAGGGCCGGCCCCGGCGTATCCCCTATCACAGTCTTGGTGACATTCTCGATCCTTGGGCTTGCAGCCCTTGTGGCACCTTCCACTTGGATTGAAGTGAATGGCAGGAAGACCAAGCTCGCCATGACTTGGGTGGCCGATTCTGTCTCGGTCGTCCTCCCATATGCAATCATCGTAGCATCGGAAGTAGTCTGCACGGCACTGCTCCTCCAAACACCCCGTGAAGTAATCACTGCACTTAGTGTGGCAGTACCCAAAGTCTGGCAAACAGGAGTAGCCAGGTGGGCAAGCATGGGGGACAGCAACGTCGCTGGGTCCATTCCAACCATCGTGGCCATCGTGAGGAGGTTCGCTCGGGTGGTCAATACCATGAGGCGGAGCATCGTCTGTGGACTTGGGTGTCTTGCACAGCGTCTGGGTCTTGTAGTCAATCACAGTGGTTTTACAAGCATCCCATTTCTCCTTTGTGAAAGTTTCCCTGTCGGTGACTGTCCTCCATACATCCTTGGTCACTGTAAGCTTTCCGCCGTAAATAGTGGTCGGATATGGGACAGGAGTGACGATGGATCTGGTAATAGGCTTTATTCTGGTCACGGTCTTGTACACAAGCTTGCAACAAGGAGGATCGATTTTGGGAATGCCTTTACAGCGGCACTTGACAACACTGGGAACAATGTTGTGAAGAGCCGTCTTGGTCGGGATCCCCGGCCGGTCTGGTTCAAATGGACTGTACTTGGGTGGCCTGTCGCTGGTGAGCTTGGTTGTTACAGATGCGGGACTTCCTGGAAGAGTGAATTTTGGCCTTGCCTGACGCATTGAGGTTGACGATTCGTTGATACGCCAAAAGCTGGACTGAGTGGCTGATGAGGCAGACGTGCTGGCCTCAACGCTGGAAGAAGATGCCGATTTCTTGAGGGTGGCTTCGGAGGTTGGCCTCTTTGGGAAGGAGAAACGCGGTTTTCCCTGAGTGAGCGTAGAAGTATGGCCTACTAAAGTTGATGACTGGAGGTTGGGCATCGAGGTCCACTTCTTCGGCCACGGGACGGACATACCTGGGCCAATCGAGACTATTGGAGTCAATGAGGCACTGGTGGGCTCCAAAAACGACGGTATTGTCGCTACGGGAGCCTTGCTGGTCTGTGATTGTATCACAGTCGTTGGCCTGATACCACGAATTGTCGTGGAGGACCGCATCTCTGGGAACGAGAATGGCTTGGTCGAGGGGCCCGGCTTGCTTGACTTGGGCAGAGCGGCGATGGACGTCCATCGGGCAGGGTTTGAAGAAGTCCATTTGGATGGCTTCGCCTTGGGAACTGTCGTCGACAAAGCTGTGGTGACAGTCCCCAAATTTGGCGTGGGCAGCAGCGTAGTGGACCTGGCGCTGTTGCGAAAAGGCCAGACCTCCTAAGCCTCGCCCCTTGCTGCGAACGAAGATAAGGCCAAGATGGCCACGGTCAAAATATGGACCATGACGATCCAGAATGTGTGGAGTAAAATGTATAATCTGTGTCGTGATAAGCTAGCGAGCGATATGTGTTGTATTGTCCAAAGATTGATGACTGGTGCCAATAAGCGAACGTCGTTGTGGTAAGGGATGAGATGGTCATCGGACAGGACTGGAAAGACTCGCGAATGACAGAGCCTTTCGATAGTTTTGTTATTGCCCAAGAAAATACCCGCAGAGCACCTTCCTTTGGTATTCAGAGTATACGTGGTCCCGCGCGAGCTAACGCGAGGAGTTGCAGCTTCCTAGCTGTGAATGACAGACAAGGTACCCAGATTTCTGGCCGCGCCGTCCGAAACTGTCTCTTCTTCGTCAACTCGCCTCTCTGGGGAGTGATGCCGTGTCTGAAGTCTTCAAATGGGTTTTTGCCAAGGTTTCAGGTTGAGCTTGTTCCGTCAGTCATGTTGCTACCGTACTAATGAAGGCCAGGGCCTTACAGAACGATTCTAGCATCGGGCACGCTGCAATTAGATGTATGATTCTTGCATTTCATCCAGTGGAAAGGTGTCTGTAACAGTCAGCCTTTTTCTGCTGCCCAGCCGTGACCCGGGCAGCACACGAACATCTTCTCCCCTTACTAGGAGCCTGAGCATTGACCACAGCATTGACCACACCGCTCACGCACGAATTTCGAAATGCACACTCGGTCAAAGACAGGAACTTGTGAGATTCAATAGAGTCGTCATACCGTCGACAGGACCCAAGCTTCGGGCGTAACTCCTTTCCTGACCGAGCATGTAAAATGTACTGTTGTCAATTTTCGAGCCCGAAGGGCCCATCGCTCCGCAGATTGCCCTCTCTACCACAACACCGAGCAACTCCAGTCTCCAAAGCAACCCTCATGCCGAACGCCGCAATAACCCGATCGCAAAAGTAGCTCCCTATATCACTCCTCGTCAGGAACACCCGAAAAGAGTCCGAATCGCATTCTGTGGCTCTGCACCATGGTTCATTAGCTTCAGGTTCCCTCGAAGGACTGTGCGGGTACCCACGAATGGTAGTTTGGGAATCACTACTGCTAGCACCGCGAGAAAGTTGATAATGAAGTAAGCCAGATCGTAGTGGGTGTAGTGCGTGCTCAGCAGAAATAGCACAATAGGCACGCTGAGGAGGAACTTCTTGGCTGGAGTATACTGTGCGCCGTCGTCGATCTGCTCCCACATGTTCAAGTTGTCGTAGGCGCCTGCATTGAACTCAAAGGGCACACCTCGAACGTAGTGGAACATAAGATAGGATCCTGCCATGTATGAGATATTCGTCAAGGTCCAGGATGTCTCCTGTGACACCCCGGGGATGATGTCGTAAAAAACTTTGAGAACCATGATCAGGATGAGGTGAATGGTCCACGCGCCTGCCGGCAGTACAAAATTAGCCCGTCTTCCAACCAAACGTCTGGCTTGTGGCCATATTCCATTGTCCCAAGGCAAGACCTACCTTTTGCGTTGACCCAGTTTGCGTTGCCATTGGGCAATGCAGCGCGGTCGCTAAGCTGTTCAACCGGCTCGGGGGGTTCGTGGTAGACCTGGAGGATCGAACTAGACCTCCTCCTACGGGCCTGGTTTTGTTGTTCCGCCATTTTGTACACACTTCCTCGACGCGGAGGATTTGTCCCCGTGTCGTAGGAAACGGTACGCTGGAGGAGGATTGGGGAAGACAGCTTGCCGGTATTGTCGGGGGTCGGTGGAAAAGAGTCGTTTGCGCTCGACCGTGGGAACGGACGAGAGATGCGCTGGAGGGAGGCCGTGATCGGGGTAGTTGATCGAGACGCCGGTGAAGCCACGGTTGATGAGAATGGCAGACTGTTGAGTTGGGAACTTGATTCCTGGTATTGTTGATTGCGAACTGTTGACTGTTGCCTGTGCCTAGTCTGGGCGTGCACGTGGACGTAGCGAGGACGACGAGGGCGGGTGGTCTGTCAAAAAGATAAAACGGTATTGATTCCAAGTAAGATGGCTAGACAGGAAACGACCATTAGTTAGCAAGCCAGTGGCATCCTGATGCAAGCAAGCGAGCTGAATAGACAGAGGAGAGTCGTTGTCTCGAGAGACGTCGTGCTTCATGATGGGGTAGATCAGATCCAATGATTGGCCTCGGCTACGAGATCAAAGACAGCCAACCTGTCACACGTTACTGCGTGGATCTCTGTGCACCTCCATAGAAAAATGTAGATGTAAACAGGCCATCCGGAGTCCGAAGGTAGACAGATAGGCCCGACAAAGTCGGGCCATCCTCGATCCATTGGTCCGTTCCGGGTCACCGACTGACACGTGTGGATACGAGGTCAAAGGTGAATAGTTCAACTTTTGGAAGGGAGCAGAGAGGAAGGGGGGAGGAGACTCACACAGTAGCGATGGACGAGAAGAGAAAGATTGCGAGAGACGAGACAGCGAGCAACTCCGAATCGATGGCGTCGACGATGGTGATGTTGAGCAACGCAGTGGTGAGACAGAGAACAGGAAGAGTCGTTGCAGACGTCTGGACCTGTCCATATCAATCAACTCCAAGGTTGCGGAGCGGAGTGGAACCCTTCGTCCAAGGAAGGCCAGGTAGGGTTGTCGTCAATTGCAAGGTGACAGCAGGGCCACTGGCCACTTCTGGCGGGTCTTCCACCCCCGGCCGCGGCCTCCTTTTTTGTGGGTCATTTCTGGGCGGACTACGCACACTACTGCGTAGTACACACTCTGTGCTGTAACAACTTGCTTGGCGCGACCACAACACGGCACTCTCGGCAGGCACTTTTATTTCGTGGCGTCCCTTGAAGTCGCAACGGCAAGGGTTCAAGGTTACTTTTTCTCGAAGGGGAAACTCACCTTTTTTTTACGAGACGCGTCTTGGCGCCTTGAATACCATATTGTCGGGTCTGCATATCTCACAGGGCTGTTCACCATTAACTTGCTCTTTGGACGGTTCACATTCTCCGTTGAGCCCTCCGCCGACTCGGGACTCGGGGCTCAGCCCTCACACGATTGCCTTACTGTTCCCATTAGTGGCCTTGTTCTCATCAAACTCTAGCAGATTCTTGTTCGCGACTCGTCCCAGACTGCGCTTATTTGCACTCGTCCACCTTTCGGCCGTCACGCCACGGTAAACGCATGTTCCTGCCCCCTTCACAACTTTTTCGACCTTTTTTTTTCCTGTTCATTTCGCTCCCCCGCGGAACACACCGACTACTGAGGGTCTTCCACATCTTTGATCGAATCTCGTATTGCGCAACGCTCAGGATAGGGGCCCAGATCTAATTACTGTTACAGTCAGGTGGAGCTGAGGGGCAGCTCAGCGCGGGGACGCCGCCAGGACCAACCACAGGATCATTATTTCGCATCTCGTTTTGGAAAATCATGTCCGGTAATGCGGCAGCAGAGGTTGCGCAGGATGTGATGAGCCAGGAGGATGTCTCGGAGGCTCCTGAGATATCCGAAGGCACATCAGCGCAAGAAGCGGCAGCATCACCGGGTAAACCATCCCAATCTCAAGATGCAACAGAGGATGTGAAACCGACAGCAGCCTCATCGCCGGTCGCATCAGCGGCAACAGGACAGCGTGCCATTACGGATGATGCTGATGAGGTTGGGGACGACCACCTGGAAGAGGATTCGCCTCCTCGCAAAAAGGCCAGGAAAAATTCTGCAGGAACTTCAAGTTCTGCCGGAGACTCGGCATCATCGGCCGAGATACCTTCACAGCCAGTTCCACCAGGTATCGCTGTCAGTGGACTGCGCACATCCTTTGGCCAACCAACCGCTTCAGGTCTTGCAGGAGTGCGTACTTCTTTCGGCACAAGTTCTCAAAAGCATGTCACAAAGGAAAACATCGATTTTGTGATGCATACCCCTCTTACGAGCGACGAGCGCAATCAGTTGCTTACGGCGGCTCGCGCTTACGAGTCCAAGGACGTGAAGCCGTTGCACAAACGAAAACTGTACTGGAAAATTGGCCCCATCAAATCGGAGTTTTTTGTTGGCAGTACATGGTTGGAAATCTGGGAATCGTCAATTGATAAGTGGTGTGAAGCGTTTTTGGCCGATAATCAAGCAAACATTGCCCAGGTTGGCCTGGCTCCCAATCTGCTCAAACTCGGTTTCCAAAAACGGCTGGACAGCGAGGGGGGCGAAGGCTTTCCCTCGACTTTCAAGAAAATCAACAGGAAGCTACTTGGAAACCCAGAGGCGAGGCCGAGTCGGTTGAGAAAATTTGCCGAAGCGTTCAAGCCTGACCTCGAGAAAGCGGCTAGGAGAGAAGCTCGAACTGCAGCAAAGGCAGCTTCGGCGGGTAGTGACGCACTTGAAGCTGCTCCTGCAGACGAACAGCAAACAACGAGTCCCGTCAAGAACACTTCCACTCCCAGCAGCCGCGAGGACGACCAAGACGATCAGTCTGCCGTCGAGCATCAACAGAACGGTGATGACATGGAAGACGGCGAGATCAACTCCGGCGATACTAGTGGCGTCGATCCGACAGTTGACGAAGACGCGCCTTCCATCTCTCAAGCTGAGCTTGAAGAGCGACACCATTATTTCCCAAATGTACCAGATAACGTCGTCTTCTGCCTCACTTGCGCTCAAGTCGGCCACATCACTGAAAGCTGTCCCGACCTCGTCTGCAGGTTTTGTCAGGGGCCTCACTTTAAGTACGAGTGTCCGACACGTCAACGCTGTGCTAAGTGCAAACAGCTGGGCCACACGAAGTCTTCCTGTCCTGAGAAGCTTGCGGTCGCACCAGGCGAAGTAGCCATTGAGTGTGCCATTTGCGAAGGTCATGACCATACTGAGATCAACTGCATCCAGCTTTACCAGATCTACCGCCCAAAGCCAGGCAACGTCAGCAAGGTCAGGTCATTACCCATCTTCTGTTACGCCTGCGGCACAGAAGGCCATTACGGCGGCGACTGCACACTGGCAGATCGCAGTGTCCCTCCCACAAAGATGTGGACCATGTCCACCGCCTCTCTATACGTCGACCCCAACAGCGACGAGGTCGCACTCTCATACAGGAATGGGCTGCCCCTTCCTCGCGAGATGACCAAGCCCGTCATCCCCGGCCGTAGCATCAAGCCACAGACCCATGTAATCTTTGAAGAGAGCGATGGTGAAGGCGACGGTGACTTTATCTCTTTCGACAACGGTGGCCCAGCGAACAGGAACAAGCGCAACAAGAGATCTAACAATGGCCCGGCGATTCAGATCGCCTCCAATATCTCTTTCGGTGGCAACACCGGTCCCGGCCCTTCCTTCAATCAGCAGCCGCAACAGCAGCCGTCTAAGAAGCAGAAAGGCCCAGCCCAACCGCCGAAGAAGAGCAAGAAGTCCGGCAATGATACACTGCCGGCCGCCAACACCACAACGAGTCGCCGCAACAGGAACAAAGGTCCCCCTCCTCCAAATCCACAACCTAACTCTAACTCCGTACGCAACACGCAGCCTCCTCCCAGGCAGACCCAGGGATCTGGTGGGCGCGGAGGGCGCGGTGGTGGCAACGCTGGTCGTGGCGGCGGAGGGTTCAGTCAGCTGGCCAGCAAGCGCCCGCAGCGCACCCGTCGTGGAGGCCGCCAGAACTAGAGGGGGTGGTATCTTCTATCTTTTGATGATGGCCTGCTTGTGATGACTTGCTTCCAACCTTTCATGGCTGTGCGCAACAAGAAATAGAGCTGATTGGGTAGCTTGTGGGTCAAGAAATCAACGCCCCTTTTGTCGAGCATCGTTCGATTGGGACACTTTCTTACTTGCAGAGACTGTGTCTGCCGGAGCTTCTCGTCTTGGGGCGGTCATAACCGGACGCGGGTACTTGGTGAGGAAGCTGAGGTCACGCCCAGCTATGTGAAATCCTCTGCATGAGAATAGAATGCATCAAGTTCTGCTCATACATCTTTGTTCCTCGTGTGACCTCTTTCCATATGCCGAAGGTTTACTCACATTTCCGGCTGTAGGATTGTAGGTAGCTTACTGGACTGCCTCTCACCAGTCTCACAGCCAGGTATTCTAGTCTGGTAAGCCACTCACCTGCAACCGAGCCTCCTGACGTATGATCTTCAGTAGTAGCATAGACCCTCTCTGGAGCAATCTTCAGAATACAGGTAAGTCACCGTGTGTTGTGCCAAAGACCATCGCAGAGCTGTGTGCACGGTAGATACAACAACCTTTCCTCAACATGGGCCATCTGTTCGACAAGCACAACCAGACACTTCTACCCAGCCATCGAAGATCGTTAAATTGGTATCATTGATTCATCTAAGCAGACATGCACAAACGCATGCGATCCCTACAAACATCCGCTCATATCGCTCTAAAGTTCACCCTCCCCATCCGTCAGCCCACCCGCGTTCTATCTGCCTCGCTCTTAGCCGTCCCGGGCACGCCACCACCCACCTTATGCCCCGAACCGCGCTTCGGCCTCGTCGGCACATATGCATCATTGAAATTCATCGCAACCCCCAAGAAGCGCATATCAACATCCGGCTGATACGCCAGGTCACCCAGCAGCGCACAGAGTTTCTTCTGGAACGCGCTCGCCAATGCGCGCAGCCGCTCTTGTAGCGCTGGGAACTCGGAGACATTGGCCCCGGTCGAGTTCAAGGGGCCGAACGGGTCGGGACTGCCACCGGTGTGGTGGGTCTCTACGACGGGTGTGTTGGGCTGCGAGGCGGAGGCTGCCGAGATGGACTTGGTATGACCTTTGGTGTTGGCTGGGAACAGTTGTCTGCGCGTGTTGTTGGTGGGTATGGAAGTCGTGGTGCGGATGTCTGCCTCTAGCCGGCGAAGGAAATCGGAATTGGACCATGAATATAACTCTTCGACAGAGTCGCGGTAACTGAGCATCGTATCAAGGAGATCCTTCAGCTGGACCAAGTAACCGTTGCGGTCCTCAGTCCCCGCTGCGGTTGTGGGCTCATTATAGGTTTTGCGCTTCGCACCTAACAAGCCCTTGCGTGTGATGGAGTTGAGAAACTTGGAATGCGCGCGGATCAAATCATCAAGCGTGCAGCCGTCCTTGGCGATGCCCTTCTGCAGCTCATCCCAGCTTGACTCAATGACCTCAAACAGGATGTAGTACTGTAATTGGCCAACGAAATGGTTCATTTCGTGAAGAGAGCCGCGTGTGGATTTCCAGGTCTCGCGAACGATTGGGTCGGAGGACTGGAGAACGCCCCGTGCACCCGTCATGCAGCGCCGCCAGGTAGAAGCGAGGGCAAACTCAACCCGCTTGATTTTCCAGAGGAAATTGAACACTTTGAGGTACTGCTTGTTACCCCACTCGGTCACAACTACATCCGTGGGTGCGTCCACTTTGTATTCGAGGGTGAAGCAATCCCAGCCGATGTCACCGTGCGAGAGCTGCAGCATGCGTGCGTCGAGACGCCGAAGGACTTCGGGGGAGTCGTACTGGGCATTGGATCCGCGGATGGCGTGCTCGAGTTGAGCGGTAAGGGTGTGGCGGTATTGTGCGCCGGCTGGGCGATCGAGGTTGGCGGCGAGCGATTCCATGAGGAGGGCAATGAAGTCGCCTTGACCAAGAAGAAGGTAGCTTTTGAGCGCCTTGAGGTGTTGGAAAAGGTGAAACTTGTTGGTCATCAAGTCCATGAGACGTTTCATGGTTGTTTTGTAGGCCTCGTCAATCCAGGCTTCGAGGGTTGCTGTGTCACCAAACCGAAGTTCTTTGGATGAGGATTTTGAATATTCGTCCACCCATGGCGCGTCGCCACAGCCGTGCCTGATGAAATTGAGCGACTTGCCGATGAGAAAAACTTTCTGGGCAAAGTCGTCTGTGATTATACTCGGTATCATGCCCTTTTCGACTTCATACTTGTCGTTCCAGACACTACTCATGCCACGAGCTTTGAGATCCTGTCGTTCTTCGTCATTTGGGTCCTGCTCTCTCACGAAGAACTCTTGATACGGGTCTTGCAGCTCTCCATCGTATATCCAGTGGCGCAGAATATCATAGAATGGCCGTGTTACCGACCCAAGTAGACGCTCTGCAAATGCTGCGACAATTGGGTCTCCGTGCGAAGTTGAAAAGCCGTGGATGAGCGATATAAGTTGCCCTCCCTTTTTGCTTTTTGACTCCTCAGCTATAAGACTGAGAAGCCGCAGACCCATGGTTGATTCTCGGGTCCATACCACGCATCGCTTCAGTGTGACTCCTGCTTTACCAATGCCGTTCCTCGCTGCGGACTCGTCCAAAGAGGACAGGGCTCGCCGTATCTGACCCTCCAGCGTCGCAATCAAACTCAAGTGCCCTCTCAGCTCTCCATTCACCGCTGCTCGCAAGCTCTGTCCCAGAAGACCACCTGCAGGTGTCTTGACCCAGTCCGTGAGATTCTTGAAAAGGAGTGCTGGTTCAGCTAGGTTGTGGAGCAGGGCTACCAAGGGAGGCGGCAATGTTGCTGGAAGTTTCAATGTACTTGAATTCGCAAAAGGCAGGGTCGTCGAGGAGAGCCCTTGCAAGGTAAACGGTAGGTCTCGGAGGAGGGAGGTCTCTGGCGGGTTTAGCTCGGTGGCATAGTCGGATAAGAATTTGGACTTCAAAGCCACATCTCTTGTATTGGGAAGGTCTTCATCTTCATTTTCGACTCTTGACTCATGCGGGCCTCGTCTTGCTTCTTCTGGTGGAAATTTCCTGATGCCGCTGGGCTGGAAGGCCTCTTGGAATTGTTGGTCTTGCCTGGACGTAGCCCGTGGTGGCCTTGGAGAAGGCTGTTTCTCACTGCGACGTTGCGACTCTGTCTTCCGGTTCTCTGCGGCCTGCCTGACGGCCTCGAGGGGAAGTGGCTCGTCCGGGTCTGGCGAGTCGGAAAGCTGGTATAAAAGATACAGGATCGCCCATTTTTGCTGCAGTACCGGAACAGATAGCAATCTTGTATAGAGGTTCGTAAACCGTAACGCGGCGCTGGGGTTGGTCTGAACCAGCTTCTTCTTGATCAAATCGTGAGCATGATTGGTGTCGGCGGAGATGGCAGGGGACGTGTTGCTGTGATAGCCAAAGTCAATAGAGCTCAAGGATCTAAGAATTCCTGCGCGTTTTGGGCAAACATACTCATTCAGGATCGCATGAGCAAGCTCGATGTGCTCGTCCACCGTCTCTTGCACAAATTCGGCATCCTCTTGCCGCCTCGCCTTGGGAATGATATGCCCTACGAGCTGCTTGATGCCCGCGTCGACATGTTTCTGGCTAGCGCGTGACATGATCTCATCTTCGCGCTGCTTGTCGGACGGATCTGTAGACCAATGTGCAGTGTGGATCAGGCACGTTACAGGAACCAAATCGTTAATCAAGTCGAGATAGTGAGATAGTATCATTCGTTTTTGCAGTAGGGGATGATGGGTGTTGTACCTTTCGTCCCAAGTCGGAAGCATGTTGACGCGACTGGCGTACTATGCCAAGGTACGCGCCCAGCAGGTGGGGGGGGGGCTGACTGGAGACAAGGTCAATGCCTACCACCTCAAAATGATGCGCGCAGCCTCACGGCATATAAAGACAGGCCCCAGAAGCATGAGCGGACCGACTGAAAGAAATCAGAATCACTGCTGTCGAAACGGTATACAGAAATTTATCAGGTGCTTGGCAACAACGTGTCTCTGGACAAAACCATTGGCTGAATTCCGGAATCCAATGTCGATATCTCAGCTATTAAATCCAGACTGCCAACATCCAGGTTCTTTTGAAAGATCTACCGAGAGCCTTGCATGTACAGTACACATTCAATCAGTCACGGGGATCTGTAAATACATTAGTACTTTATTTCTTGAAAACAAAAGGTATACTTCTCAAGTTCTTCGAGATATGTCTCCGTAGGTACAGATTACGCTCCAAGTTCGAGCTTTCTTGATCGTTGGAGTTGCAGTATTAGTTTAATGTAAAACAGGACCATGAAGCCGCAGCAAAGCATGTACTGTTCGGTCTTTGATGACTGGAGAGCTCCGGCAAATGTATAGAATTAAATCTGGACGGTGAGGCAAGTAGTCCATGGAGTTTGTGATATGTCAATCCACTGCATTCTCTGAATTGGTGGCATCGGGCCGCCTGTGTGGGCAGCCATAGGTAGCTCACTAATAGTAAGGGTGTGTCTGGATGTGCCTAGCCTCGGCCGGGGCTGGTAACACCGTCCCTGCTGTCGCGACCTCCCAGGCGAAGCGCAACCTAAATTCAACGTCAATCCATCAACGGCCCCGAGCTGCTCACATCCATTACTCCCCACCATCGACATAATTCATCAATTCAAACCTTGAATTATGATCGCATAGTCCTGGGCTCTCGTCACATGCCTGAATGATTGTCCCCGCCGCGTCGCGGTAGGCATCTTCTCTGCACGCGACGTCCCCGCTGCCCACGCTCCATATCCTCACCACCCCCGTCAACTCGTCCGTCGTCATCTCGCGCCCGCCCCGGCCGATCACTGTCAAAATGCCCGACATCAATCCAGCAGAGCTGTCACGGCCAGCTGGCAGTCTGACAACACCTGTACTGGCCTCAAAGACCATCACTGTGTCCACCCCTTCTACCAACCCGAAAACCATAAAGACGAGTCAAATCATCCCTGCTCGAATCGACATTGAACCCATCTATACAGCCCTGAAGACCGCCATTGGCAATGAACAATGGACCATCTACAAGGACTCGGTGTCACAGTTCCTCATCGGTAATTACTCATTCCAGCAAATGCGACTAAGTCCCGTGGCCATTCTAACAATTCTTGCACAGGCCGACTTAATCAGATCGAATTCTCCGAAATCATCGACCCAATAATAGCCTCCCCCATAGGCGACAAGGAGCATATGCATAATCAGCTTCTTACTGCCATCTACGCCAATGTCACTCGCGAGATGCCTGACCCGGGCCTTGCCCCATGGGTCAGTGCCAATGACAAGCCTACAGCTGGAGCGGGAAGCAAACCTGTGTCTGGCGATGCAGCAGAGCGGAGGCTGAAGGGGGAGGTCATGCATTTGCCCAGCCGGGACCGAAGGAGGATTAAGGATCTACAACAGAATGAGGTGCGTTCGGAAAGTCCAGCATAAGCTAAAGGGACTCATAGCATCCTTACGTGCTAACATAATGTCTTGCAGATTGACCCACATTATTCTCTCGCGGAGCTCTTTACGGAACACCATCACAGAACGAGACGGCCTAAATTTGCTGAGCCAGAAAACGGTCCAAGTAGCGGCCTCAATATGAGTATGTATTTGGACACTAGGTCAAGCATGAGTCCACTAATTGACCATCTTATCAGGTCGAGAACAGGATATCAAGAAACGGTACCTAAATCCTCTGGCACTGGAATCCGGAGAATTCCCCGAAACGGGCTACATCGAGTCACGTATGCTGCCGTATTGCTACGAAGCCGGTCTGGAGTCTACCGCCCCCGACGCGGCCCAATTAGTCTCAGCTGCTACTGAAAACTATGTCAAGGAGTTCCTGACATCGATTTTCAGTCGCACTCGAAGCAACGGGCCCGGCGAATCTGGTAGTGCAGGGTTCGGAAGCGGGTCAAGTTGGGTACAAACCCACAAGTATAAAAAGCTGCTGTCGCAGGAGGAGGACGCGGCCCAGCGTGGCGAGATCACACGGGACAAGTGTGGCTTGTTGCCGATCGAGTCGAAAGCGGCAAGTGAGAGAGGTCCGCTGAGCATGGGCGACTTACACCTGGCACTCGACATTGCAGATTGTGGCACGGCCCAATTCCCGGTCTTCGTCAGGAGCGTGACGAGCAAGTATCGCGATGGTGAGCTGGAGCACCTCGAGAACCACAGCTTCTTGGATGGATTTGAGAAAAGATCCGTCAAGGATCGCGATGATGATGCACCAATGGCTGGCGTTGACAAGGGTAAACAAATGCAGCTACCCAACGGGTTGCCGCAAGACGAGATGGATATTGACGCGGACTACTTTTGGGCCGGCGCGGACGATGAAGACCAGGATGCCTGTGATGCCGCCCTTGAATCTGCATTGGCAATTGCATGACGGCCTATCAGGTTGAAACACCAGCTTGTGGTGCACTTCAAGCAGACCATTATGAAAAGGTTCGTCAGGTGCGGCTTCGGCGTTTTCATTGGGTTTATATACGGCGCAGGAGGCGAAGGAGTTGTCTTGTCGGTTGTACAAGGTCCGTTTCGATGCACGATCTAGTTTCAGGATCGTTCGGCGTTCAGGTTTGCCGCCTGCGGGCGAGGGTCAGGTCAAAACTGCTTTATGGACGATACCCCAGGGTGTGCAGCATTCGGCTCATTCAAAAAAAAAAAGTTCAGGTGTGTCTAGCTGGCATGGTTGAGTGCATTGGGAAGGCTATTCTGCGATCGAGATCTATTCCTGGGCCTGGAGTGAAGCCTGATCCGGATTGTCTCTCGTCGAAGCCATCAACTTGCGGGTCTATCTTTTGTTTAATTTATTTTGGGAAGTCTAACAGGTAACAGAGGGTAGATCTAGGAATACTGAGGTCGTTGCAAAGAGGCTTCATTTGTAGTGTATACTGCGTCTTCCTTCACAGAGCTCACTTTGAAAAATAATTCAAAACTTGAAATGGACAATTCATTCTTGACTTTGAAATTTTAGGTGCCCTATCATATGTCAATGCATCAAGCTTCCTGTTCTGCTGTGAAATCTTATATACACAGACAGCTAGCTGCCCTGGCTGCATGCTCATCTTATCGATACGTACCTAACGCGGTGCAGGGGTTCGCGTGGACTTACACCGAGGCGCGTCTGTGAGGTATCCACAAACCCTCAACTTATACTTTCACTTCTGCTCCAACCACTGTCCATTTCCACGAGCAAAATCCCCAATTGACCAAAATATGTTCCTTTCATGATATTTTGTTGTAATCTGATTTATTGGAGTTCAGCATAGCGGTATTCTCTTACCCATACATCCAATATGGCTTCGTCACAGCCGTCCACATCCTCCCCGGCCCGGAGCGCTGCCAGTCCAGATCGATTTGCTCTGTCACCGCAAGCAAGACTAAAAAAATTACTCGCGACGGTAGACAGCGACTCGGAGGGAGACAAGCCCGAGACCACTTTCAAGAAGCCGAAACTACCACGCCAAGCCTCGTCTACTAACGACCACGACAGCGACACGTCTGGCCATGCTTCCGATAATGAGAACGATGTTCCCCGCCCCAGAGGTTCACTAGCGGCACACATGCAGGGAGGGGCATCCGAACAGGCAGATAACGCGAGAGAACGCGTAAAAAAGCTTCTGCAGAAGAGCACATCCAAGCAGGATGTAGAGATGACGGGGACGAGCGAGAAAGCGGATAGTGACGACGAGGATGACATACTGCGACCGCGGGGTCGCTTTGCTGCACGTATGATGGGTCAGGATGACTCTGGAAAGGGTTCCATGGTGGAGCGCAACACAAAATCACCCAGCAGGACGACGGCTCCTGAACAGCATGCGGAAGACGCTGGTGACGTTGAAATGGCGGACGATGATGAAGATGAGGACATCCTCGTACGGAGGAGATTCAAACCAAGGCAACTACAGAGCCAGACTCCAGAACCCACCGCCACAACCCCTCAGAAGGCCTCTTCTCCCGGTCTTTTCGTTACCCCGGTCAGATCTCCTCCCTCAGCCCAGGAGACCTCAGCGGCAGAATCTGATAGTGACCTCGACCTGCCCACTTTGAGGAGCGACCGCTTCAAAGCCCTTGTGGAGAAGAAGCGGAAGGAGCGTCTCGCTCGCGAGGCTGAGGAGGAGGAGAAGCAGAGATTATCCCGCGCAAAAGTACTGGAGGACCTCGGCCAAGACAATGATGACAATGTCTCCGATATCACCGATGACGAGGGTGGCCGTCAGCTCACCCAGAGACAGAAAAGCCGACCTTCGCGGAAGGCTAGCAAGAAGGCCATCGAGGAGATGAATCGCGAAACGCAGCGCATGCAACGCTCCATGCAGCTCGCTCACGAGGCCAAGACGAAGAAAAAGATCGCAAAGTCTAGACTGTTTGAACGATTCAACTTTAAGCCTAGTGGCAGTGCACCGACAAAGGAGAAGAGCTCAAGCAGACCGCAGACGCCAATATCAGCAAAGAGCACGGATGCGGAGATGCAGGATACAAGCACGCCCCCGAGTTCACCTCCTGCGAGGGTGGAGGATGTTTTGGGCAAGGACATGAGTGGTGTGGCATCACAAACTGGTGCTGCTACTGTCTCCACAAGCACGGCGACCATGGCGGGGGTGGAGCTTGATGATGATGCAGAACTCCCCGACTTCATGGATATTCAAGCTTTTGCACGCAAGCCGCTGGATAAAGGCAAAGGCAGAGCCACCACACCAACCCCCGAGGACAAAATCTTGACAAAGCCTGCTCCAAAGCGCCAGGTCCGAGTCAAAATGCCCTCGATCCAGGCTAATCGCGTCTCGCTCGGCTCTGACGACGAAGACGAGCTCGTCATCGTCAATCCGAAGAGGACCAAGTTCGACGCTATACTGGACCGCATCCCAAAGAACAAAGACCGGGAATCAAAGTCCCTCCGCTTGCAACGCCAGCTTGCCCACCTTGATTCACCCGAACGCAAGGCCTATAAGAAGACAGACAAGAAAGCCATGACGCTCGGCGAACTCCAAGCCCAGCTTCAGCAGCGCGCCCGCGAGCAGGCTAAGCTCGAGCGTGAGCGTCGCTTGGAGATGCTCAAATCCAGAGGCATTCACATACAAACTGAGGAGGAGCGCCAAAGAGACCGTGAGGCCATTGAAGACATGGTTGCACGTGCGAGGCGTGAGGCGGAGGAAATCATGGATCGCGAGAGAAGTGAAGCGAAGGCCGAGAAGAAGGCCAGAGGTGATGATCCACTGGCTTGGGATGACAGTGGAAGTGAAGACGATGATTATGTGGAGAATGAGGTCACTGCAGATACTGGCGACGAGGATGAGGCCGAGGTAGAGCTGTCCGGTTCCGAGGAAGAAGATGATGCTGAAGCAGAAGGCATGATCATTGATGGCGATGATGAAGAGAGGGATGAGGGGCAAGAGGAACAAGCTGTCAAAGCTGTTGCCGAGAAAACGCCAACGAAAACTTCTGCCGCCCAGAATGTCGTTGACGAAGTCGCAGGCGAGGGCTCAGGCAGCGAGGATGCGGATTCTGACACTGAGCAGTCCTGGGTTGATCCCGATGAGGAGGAAGAGAAGCATCGCTGGGGTCAAGATGAGGATGATGCTCCAGCCTTTGTATCAGCCCGTCGCCCCAAACAGCCGCTCGCACTCATTGATGACGAGGATGACATGGAAGTCGAGGCGACTCCTAAGCCGCTGAAGACGCACTCCATCAGTTTCACGCCCAGGCCAACGTCCGCTCAGGCCATCACCGACTTCACACCTCGTCCGAACAACAGCGCCTCACCCTCAATGCCCACCTCGGTCCTTCGGTCCGCCGCAAAGACCTTCATTCCTGGCTTGCCCGTGGATGCCGGCGGTCCCGCTGGTCTTGGCCTGACTCAAATATTCGCTGGAACCATGGACGACAGTCAAGTGGGCCCGCTCGACGCCAGTTCGCCATCGCAGCCGATGCCGACGTTTGACCAATTCCCAGACTCGCAGTATTCGCAGAACCCCACCGACTCGACAGATGGCATGGTGCTCGATAGCCAGACTATGCCCGCAACTCAGAGCGAAACACAGGTTCGATTGGACTTCAGCCAGTCGCAGACACATGGGCTAGACAGCCTTCTCAGGGATGATCTGCCCAGTCAGGCATCACAATACATGGAGCCTACCCAGGATGGTGGTTTCCAGGACTGGACGCCGCTCAAGGAGAGGTTTGTCGAACCTCCTCAGTCAACTGTGGACACTGTCATCCGCAGTACCAGTGAGGTCGACGAAGAGATGCCTCATGAGTCTCCTCTTATGCAGAAGCGAAGTCGCATTCGCCGCAAGGCCATCATCACCTCGGACACGGAAGATGAGGACGAATTTGATACCAGCAGCAAACCTAGTGTATTCAGTGTCATGAAGGATGCTGCAGCTATCGAAAAGAAGCGGAAGGCTAGAGAGGAGTTTGATAAGAAGAAGAGCAAGGCCAAGGAGATGGTCCATGAGCAGGCTGAGGAATCAGAGGACGAATACGCTGGTCTTGGTGGTGTCGATGGCGAGGACAGTGATGACGACGACACCGATGTCCAGGAGATGATCGATGATCAGACACAGGGTAATAATGACGACGAGCTCAAGATATCAGCCCTCCACGCGTAAGTCCCATTACAATTCTTTTCCAATCAAACAGTACACTAACGAGCAACTATACAGCGAACGCGAACGCGCAGAAGACGCCAAGCAAACCGACAAGCTGTTCCACGACATCACGCGCGGCATGCTCCGCCGCAAGCGTGGTGCAGATTATGACCTCTCCGACTCCGACGATGGCGGCGAAGCACGTCGTCGCATGAAGCGCCGGCAGTTCGCCAAGATGCAGAAGGCTTTGTTCACAGACGAGCGCATATCCAAGGTCGCGGAGAACCCGCGCAACCAAGCATTCCTGCGGACGATCGAGGACCATGGCAGTGACGAGGAGATGGACTTCCTCTTCGAGCCTGAGCCGCAGCCTCAGTCTGACAGTCAGGGCGAATCTCAGGAAAACACCGTGACTGTACCTGACAGTCAGCCTGCTGCTCCTGTCGTTGGTGGCAGTATGGCGGCCCCGCCGAAGCGAGCGCCAGCGAACGAGCGTAGAATCAAGACCGATCGCAGACCCGCCACGCTCGGTGAGATCCGCGAAACCTTGTCAAGCCTCCTCGACGATCCTAGTAGCAACACGGTCATTTCTGCCACAGACTTTGGCTCCGACAGCGAGAGCGATGGCGAAGGCTCGTCATCCAACAAGGAGAACGCCCAGCCACGCAACCCGCGCCGCAGCGGGCCAGTGGTGGACCGCATCAGCCTCAAGCGGCAGGGCTCATCGAACGCGTCGTCCACCACTAGCGGAGGCCGGATGGCCTTTGCTGCGCCTTCTAGTAGTGCCTCGAATGGCGGTTTCAAGGTGCCTGCGCTGCTGCGCAAGGCAACGACGAACTCGCTGATCAGCAACGGCAACTCGGCTGGTGGGTCTGCTCCGGCGAACGGCAGCGGCGGCGGGTTTGGCGACGAGGCCAAAATCAAGAAGAATGCGGGTAAGAGGAGCGGGATCAGCTACCTTGCGCGAGGGACGGATCGGCGTGCGAAAATGGTCGAAGCTGAGAAAAGGAGGGAGGAGAGGAAGTTCAAGGCGGTAGAAGGTCGGGGCAAGGCCGTCGGGGGCTTGTTTGGGAAGGGAAAATTTGAATAGGCTGGCTCTGGTCCCCAGACAGTACATGAGTATCTTGTATTTGTTGCTTTAGAAGCCTGTTTGGCGTGAAGGTTTGTTTGGCACTGGGAAGGGATTTCGGCGTCTACGGTCGCAGCACTGGGGTGCGTGTTATCCACAAACATGGTCACATTAGCACTGATTGAACATGTTCAAGTTACCCGAAATTGTTCGTATCGAACAACGCAGAGGAACGGAATGCTCGTTGTTAATGTGTTGCTGTAACTCAATATTCAAGACTTGCTTACGAGGCACAGCTTTGACAAACACGCCGACTGCACTCTGCCTCTCGACATACCATTTGGTTCGTCACAGTTTCAAAATTTTCGATTATTCATATTTGCTCTGCCGAACGTCCTCGTTCTGAACCCCTCAACCCATTTCCTAGCCGTCAATCTCAGATTGCCTTGTGCAAATACCTTCTATATCTGGTAGAGAATCTAGTACCATATAGTCCAGGTACTGCATTTACGCTTAGGTCACAGTCAAGACCATGTCCGTGATATTGAATGTCTGGAGACATCATGTCATTCAGCATCAAGATTCAAGGCTACGAGCCATAGCTAGTGGTTCTGTCAAGTAACGCATCAATGAAAGTTCCATATACTGCCTTTTGAGTGCCCATGCTTTGTCGAAGTTTCTTCCATTTTGGGCCCATATAGACTTGGTCTTGAATTTGCTGGCCTTTCGCCAGGCCCGCGCCGAGCCACTATTACCCGGTACTCATTCCCTTTCGACTGTCTCCATACAATGCCATTGCTGTCTTTGTGGTGCTATTCAATGACCTTGCTTCTTTATCTCATGGAAATGTCTACGCCGAAGCCTTTCGAAGCAAATTGTAGTAAATCCTCCTTGTATTGCAACAATGCCTTTGACTTGCACATTGGCCTTTGAGGAATGCAACAGCGGCATCCACACCAACTCGGGAACAATATGATTGTCTTGCTACAGCAGAGATGGAATGGAGTCTATATAATCTCTAAGTTACCTCTTTCCATTGTTTTGGTTCTTCTCTCCCGCTCATCAGCCAACCCGTCTTGAGAGTAGAAGCCGGTCTCTATTCACGACCCAGACACCTCCTGATCGGAACTGAACTACAAGACACTGACGAATTTGCTCAAGTGCTTTTGATAAGCTATTTGCAAATTCTTGCCAGTTCTCAAGTCACCTGAGAGAAAGCTGGTCTTTCTCCTTGCCATCCAGACCTTGGAAGGTAAGTACAGTGACTTTAGTTCAAGTGTTCCTCAGGGTTTTGGGAGACAGTCGACAAGATGTGTGGAACTACGACCATCGAGTTCACGTGCGGGCACGAGGACGTTCATGCGTGCCCTGACGGCTTCTGCCCCATTGCCTATGCTCAGCTGTTCGCTACTCAGGGTGGGAACCCGGTCGTACCAATCCGTGTGGCCATCCCCAACAAGAGAGTCCGCTTGCACTGCTGGCAAGAGCCCCAGGGATTCGTCCAGGTTGGCGAGATCTGCCCCCAATGCCAGTTCCGTCAAGAGAAATACGAGACCTCAAGCACCACTGTGTCCATGTTGCGGCTTTCTGAAGCTGCACGGGACATCCGGGCTCGTGCCATCTCTCGCGCTCGCAGCAGCTCCCGCTCCACCACTACGTCCAACACTGACAACAGCTCTGGCAACCCATCCTCCACTGACACCTCTCCTAGTAAGTGATAACTTTGCACATCCCAAGAAGGCTGGTCCTCTTCGGTAAGTACAGGTAAGTGTGATGAAGGATTTTTCAACATGTAGAGTCTAGACTGTAAGACAATAGAATACTTTCTGCATCTGATTATAAAGTCCACGTCCTAAGATTACTGAGCAAGCTTCATCTCTGCATATCGTGAAATCTTCGGTGTGAGAACAGGCCTAGCTCCACAATTCTGCCCATGATTAAACCTACCGTATTTACTATATGTTCTTTGGGCAAATATAGCCGTCGGCCCTTCGTCGTCTTATCTCCCATTCTTATCTCCAGGTCTATAATCTACACATCCATGGAAAGCATACCTTATCTATTGTCCAAGTTTGGGGTTTTTGCTACTGGATGCGAGTGCCTTGTAATATTCTTTGGGCAACTTATCCGTATCTGAGATAGTGTGCTTTTGTAGTTCGGGTTACTGCTACAGCGATGGGAGATATCAGGTAGATCAATAGGGCAGCGTCCAGGCAAGATATGCTGGATTGCTTTTTTTTGGTTATAATACATTTCACAATCCTGATGACCCGTTGGATCTTGGAAAGGAAAGCAATGTCAAACTATAGCTTTATTCTTGAGATTTCAAGCAATCAATTTCCATCATGGACATTCCAAAGAAAGAGGTGATCGATTCCTCGCCCTCGAGAGAAGCCGATTTTGAGATTGGTACCGTCACCAAAGAGAATGAACATCAGGAATCCGAGGTATTTGGTGGCGGCGAGGTCGACTTCAGAACAGTGGGCTGGATCCGAGCATCCACGTTCTTGATCAAGCAGACATTTGCGACCGGCGTCCTGTCTATGCCTTCAGCAATGTACTTTTTGGGTGCTGTGCCCGGTTGCATCTCCATTGTGGTTTGGGGAGCTGTCAATACGTATCTAGCCTACGTTCAAGTACGTGCCAGTCTGTGCTGCTATCTACTTCCTACTTCATATCCCCATGAAAGCCTTCCTAAGTAGCTGGTATTCATGTGCCACTTCAATTGATTCCAAGTGAAAACATCCTCTGAAGCGCTTCTGGGCGCTTCGTATCAGCTCACAATTATTCATGGAATTTTCATTGACAAAGAAACCACAGGGAAAGTTCAAGCTAGCTCACCCGAGTCTGCATTCGATCGTTGATGCTGCTGAGATCGTAACCTTCGATCTGAGTGGCAGCAAGCTATGGGCGCGAGTCACAAGAGAAGTGGCTGAAGTGGTCTACCTTGTTTCTTGGTTACTGTGCATTGGACTCGGCGTGCTCGCCATCAGCACTGCATTCAACGCATTCAGCAGCCACGGCACTTGTACAGTGGTGTTCAATCTCGTCGCTGCCATAATTTGCATTGCAACAGGGTCCATACGCAAAATTCATGGGTTGGGAAATATATTATATGTCGGGTTCTTTTCTGCGATAATATCGGTTTTGATCGTGGTCATCGCGGTCGCCGTCCGCGACCGACCAGCTGCAGCACCACAAATCGGCCCTTTCGAGCTTGGCTTCCAGGAATTTCCTCCTTCAGGCACAACCTTTGTTCAGTTTTGGGCGGCTTGTGTCGCTATATATAGTTCCTCCTCCAATACTTGTGGATATCTGCCCCTGATTAGCGAAATGCGGCGGCCGAACGACTTCTTCAAAAGTCTCTGGGTTTGCGAAGCCTTTGTCACCTCGGCATATCTTTCTTTAGCGACCGTGGTTTACGCCTACTGCGGGAAGTGGGTGACATCCCCCTCTCTTGGCAGTGCAGGAGACAAGATCAAAATTATCGCCTACGGAGTAGCCCTGCCAGGACTCATAGCCGTGGGGATGATCTCTGTTCATGTTCCAGCCAAGAGCTTGTTCGTGCGCTTTCTACGCGGAAGTCACCACCTGACGGACAATACAATCACACATTGGGCAGTGTGGCTGGCCTGTACCAGTGGGTGTGGACTCATGGGTTGGCTCCTGGCTGAGGCAATTCCATTCTACACAAGCCTCGTGTCTCTGATCGGATCATTGGGCTTCGCTCCATTAGGTGTGTGCTTACCGCCTTTCCTCTGGTTCTCTCTGCATCGCGACTACCGTAAGGGAGGCATCGGACAACAAGCTCTATGGTGGCTCCACGTCGGGATTCTGCTCCTGGGTCTGTTCATTACCGTTGGAGGAACATACGCCAACATAGCCAATATCGTGGCTCAGCTTAAGGCCGGAAACGTTGGGACAGCCTTCTCGTGCGCAGACAATAGCGCAACATTGGTTGGCTGATCAGTGATGAGGCATAAGTGGAGGTGATAGATGTGGTTTTACTGAGATAGGCCGGATTTACCCAATTGGGCGGATGATTGATGACAAACAAAAGGTCAGAGACCATAGATGTTGACTTCCCATTTATACAATTACCTGGGTAGACAAAAGCCGTTGCTCGGTACTTGTACCATTCTCTGCAACACTGTTCGGGTGATTCGTACAATTAATAGATTATCATAATGACCTGGCTGTCCAAGCACCGCAATCGGCCAACTACACTATCATACTTTGACTTGAAATCTCCTAAGTAGTCGGCAATCTACCTAGGTAGACCTACAACGATGCAGAAAGTGCCCTGTCAGCCCAACTAGGTAAATTGGAGATGGGTATCTACCACAAAGGGAGTATAGCATGATTGATTGAGCGGCCTCCACAGCGAATATTGAACAGTCGGAGAAATATGCTGGCGGGATGTCTAGGTAGGGCCTATCTGGTAAGAGAGCGAGGTAAGCCACAATGTTAGTTTGGAACGATTGATTATGTTCCATTAAGAAGACTGATATTAATATGCGTTGCTATCCACTGTCATATGACTCGGTAAGTTATAGAACATCCAAACAGACCTTTAACACTATAGAGGACCAAGAACACCGCGGGCAAGGCAAATCGTGTTTTGCTTATTCTTTTTGCGCAGGCAACAGTAGGACCTCGAGCTTCATGATGCAAATTCTGACAAGATACACTATACCGAATGATTGCATCGATGCCGGAGGCCATCAAGCTCTCAGAAGATTGAGATTGATAATGTCCGACTTCAGAGTACACATCGCGAGAACGTGACGTAGGGCGGGTTGATAGGCCGATCCGCCAAGCTATAGTATATGACCGAGTCCGTGCTTTGCGCTTCGGCTTATATATTTTGCTATGTGTAAACCAGATGAGTTATAAGTTGCCAAGCATCAACACAGCGCTTGTGAGGAAATATAGTAAAAGTTGCCTGTTTCCTGGGCAGTTGCCCAAGGACACAAGCTCGTTTTTTCGCTGAGAGCAGTTGCGCGACTGTGGAAGTCACGCGGAGTACGGAGTCAACATCACCGAGAGTATAGCAATCCTAAAACGGATGCACCGTTGTATGGTTGGAATCTCGAGCTATAAAGAGGAAGGTATTCTGCTGTGAAGCCGTGACGATGACCTCGGGAGTTGCTACGGTCGACACTCCTTTGTTGCCCTCACTCTGAAGCAAAATATTGATTCTTCCGCCTTCCTCTTTTGCCCTGTATATTTCACAGAGCATTCTGAACTCAATAATTACCTCTCCTATCAGTCAACATGCGTTTCACTGCCACTTCCGCAGTAGCTACAGCCTTGTTGGGCACTGCTTCTGCCCACACCAGAGTTTTTAGTGCCTGGGTTAATGATGTGGACCAGGGAGACGGAAGAACCACATACATCAGGTCTCCTCCGAATAATAACCCCGTAAAGGACCTCACAAGCCCCGATCTGGCCTGCAATGTGGCTGGAGGCACAGCCATGCCTGACTTTGTCAGTGCAGCTGCTGGTGATACCGTCACCCTGGAGTGGTATCACAACACTCGCGCAGATGACATTATCGCTTCATCTCACAAGGGACCCATCATGACCTAAATTGCTCCTTATTTCGAGGACAATGGCGCCGATGCCATCTGGACAAAGATCGATGAGGAGGGTCTCACTGGTACCACATGGGCTGTCGACAATCTCATTGCAAACAAGGGCAAGAAGGATTTCAAGATCCCATCCGACATCAAGGCTGGGAAGTACATGAGTAAGTCTATGAAGACTCATTCTCGCTTGAAGAGTCCATCGAAGACTAATAGTATTTTTTTGTCTCAGTCCGTCAGGAAATTATTGGGCTTCATGAGGCGGACACAACATACGACGTGAACCCAGCTCGCGGGGCTCAGTTCTATCCGTCTTGTGTTCAATTTGACATTTCGGGTGATGGTACAAGTGTCCCCAGCGATAACTTCAATTTCAACGAAGGCTACACCTACCAGGACCCTGGAATTCACTTCAATTTATACGGTGGAAGCACTGACTACACCATGCCTGGCCCTGCGATGGATGCACAACTCACTGGTGTTGCGCAGAAGCGCAAGATGCGATTTGAGAACCGCTCATAGGGTACAAAGTGCTTCTTGTGGAGGGTATCAGTCAGTGTAGCCGGTTAATTGTTTACTGGACTCTGGACCACAATGACCTCCCGCTTCCCTAGATCTGACAAGAGACAAGTTGGGCATGTTGGGGAATGAAAAAGGCTTCTGGTCTTGGCAAGAGTTTCTTTGTATATTTTAGTACATTACGTTTAACGGACGATCGCGTCTCTGCCATTTACCTGGGAAGACACCGCGATTGTGTAGCGAACTTTGTCAGATTGCAATTCTGTATTGTACCTACATGAACGTATAGCACACAACGAAAGGACTCTATATTTTGCCAATCAGTGCTGCCTGCTAATATCATAGACTACAGCTTGATCCACCCAATCTGTTACCCTTCTGTTCGCATGTGTCCCAAGGGCAAGGATTCAGTGAATTAAAATTCAACATTCCGAGGTACTTTGCCGTAGGACTGGCTACCTAGGTAGTTAGGTCGCCTCTATTCCAGTATACCTGAGTACATGAGACTTGATTATGGGTGTGCCTTGATTTGATTAGTTGGGAAAGCAAGATTAAAGTTGGACGACGTTGGCGGAGAATGTCAAATCCTGTGCGAAGACCAAAGTGAAAGAGGTGCTTGCCAGCTTAATCAGACTCGACCTGCGTCGTTTGATGCATTGTCACACTGTAACACGCAAACGGACTCCTCTTCCTCAGACGCCTGCTATAACGAAAGAATATCCATGGCGCAATGCAAAACAACAACGATATTCCGGCCAAAATTGAGCCAGCGATATTCGAACTCAGATTGGCGTACATGACGTGGGCGACTAACGGCATAAGTCCGGAAATAATGGCCCTGACAAAAGCCAGTCCTGAAAATGCGGAAGCACTATAGAGAAGATACGAATCTGCCAGAAAGCTGCTCAGAGTGTACGCGATCTCGTTGACTGCGAATCCCACAGGAACCAAAGCTAGCGTTGGTATGATCCAGTGTAGTTGCATCGCTGCTGGCGGAACAGTCCAGGCGAACCATATGAGGCCAATGGTCAGGATCGGAGCAGCATAGGCGAACCCTACGATCTTATCCTCTCTTTAGAACAAGAAAGACAAGTTAGTTAAAATGAGGAGATGAGTATCAAGTAACTGTAACCTACGGCTCAACAACTTCAAATGCTTTCCGCCGCCGATCTACCTTTTTTAAGTCTCGTATTCGAGGGGCAAAGGTCAATACCACCCCGAAAGCAACAGCCAGAAACGGCAGCGAAGCGTGGGTTCTCGAAAACCCCATAGACTGGTAGATGCCGATGGTTGATTCCGTGAAAAGATAGATGACGCCCCACGAAACGCCCGAGATGATGGCCACAAGGATGACGAGTGGCTCTGTGCAAAGAATATGCATTGGTCGGATGACAACGACTTCCATGAACTGTTTCCAGTCTGAAGCAGAATCAGCATTGTTCCATGTCAGATCCGTTATAAGCGTCTCTTGTCGAAGGCGTTCAATTTTCCGATTCAGCAAAATGCTTGGTCTGCTTTCCTTGATGGCCAGAACTCCTAGACACAAGACACCTGTGCCGATTCCGGCGCTGAAGTACACCCACCTCCAGCCACAGAACTCGATGATGTACGCTGCGTATATGGGACCAAGGCAGAGCGCAATGGTAGTCGCTGCGTTCCAGATTACGACAATCCAAACTCGTTCTCGGCTGTTGAAGAGGTCTTCAACGCTCCCTGCTATGACCACAGAAGGCACAGCAGAGGCTACCCCAGTAATGAATCGACCAATAAAGACAGTTGTGGCTGAAGATGGGATGACCACACAGAAGACACTGAACAACGCTGCGGAGGCCATATAAGGGTACCGGCGCCCTGCGAGCTCGGAGAATGGAGGGATCAAATAGCCTCCTATCGCCTGCCCAGATTGATACCTGGGACTGTCAGAAATCGTTCTGGTAGCGAGAATCTCGAACCTACATGAAAGTGAAAGCGAGCAGTCCCTGTATAGTCTCCAGCCCAAGTTCCGGCCCTGCCGCATCAGCCACTGCGGCCTGTGTGCGTCTTGCTCAGCATGTGCACTTCCCTAGCTTGAAGTAAAGAAGGTGTCACGAACTTACCCCAGTGGTACTGATTACTGTCCTGAACACCTCCGAACCGTTATATCAGCCACAATTCCCTTGTAAATAGCTTTGCAACCCCAGTACATACGTGAAAAGTTCCAAAAGAATAATGATCGAAACATCGTAAATTTTCCTTCGAGTCGACCACTTTCTCGGGTGTTGATTGCTGTCTTTTCCCCAGCCAATCGTCCCGTGGGAGTCCCGTAACAGTCCGTATGCCGCGAGAGCCTCCACTTCACCTTGTATCTCGGTAACGCTGACCTGATTCAGGTCTTTGCACTGAGACAAAGCCATGTTCATGCGTTGGTCCTAGGCTTCGTGATGACGATATGAGGAGTGAACTGGCCCTCCAAACCATACACAGATTCATTGCATTACATACCAAGGGGAACTGGTAATCAGCAGAGTAGATAAGATGTAGATCAAGAGCATGGTTCCATCAGCAATTTAGATGTAGGGTGTAAAACCATCAGCACTAATAGCAGCCTACATGTCCCTTGTCATGGTAAGGCGCTTGTGGGCGGTTCCTGAGAGGCCTAGAAGTTCGAGGCACTGAAAACGGCATAATTAGAAAAATGTCACAGAGCGGATGACTCGGATCTCGTTGATCCATTGGACGTAAGCTTGCATAGACAAGCAATTCCATTCAGCTCCGGATGCTTAGTGGCATGCGACTGTGATTGGAGTGTACAGTAGCTGTCTCACACACAGCGTACTGAAGCTGACTGTGTCAGGATGGTGAATGTCTGGGTATCTAGGTAAAGAAGCATATATAAGTCGGCAATTGGTGCATCAGGTGGTCCTTGAAAATCGGTCTCCGTCCTATTCGAGAGGCCTTCCTATCATATTTTGCATGACTTGTCTTTCGGTAAGTGCAATATAAACATTACAAAAAACACACCTGTGTTGGGGAATTGAGGCTCATGGGCCAAAGTTATTACGCGCAGGTAGATCCGCAGCCTGGTACATTCCAACTTGCTGCCGAATCATCACGTATACGAGCTTTCTGCCCAGACATGATAGAAGCAAAGTCGTCCGTCGTGTATTGGGGCCGACCAGAAAAGACAGGGTCCGCGTTCGACTTCAGAAGTAAGCCCACCACCTGACTCCAGTTTCAATTTTAAGAGCAAAACATCTGATAACCAATAGGTGACGTAGTAACAACCCCATCTCTCAACATCCTACGAGCCATGGAGTATGCCACTCTCAAAGACGACGTGTACGGCGAAGACCATACGACAGCCTCTTTCGAAAAGGATCTAGCCACCATCTGCGGCAAGGAAGCCGCCGCGTTCGTTATCACCGGCACGATGGCTAACCAGCTCGCTTTACGAACGCTACTTAATCAGGCACCCCCATACGCTGTCCTTGCAGACGCCAATTCACACATCATTCATTGGGAGGCAGGCGGCGTGGCCTCCTTGTCGGGTGCGATTGTTCAAGCTGTGCGACCAGTGAATGGGAGATATTTGACGGTAGAGGACTTGGAGAAACATGCGGTGCTCACAGATGATGTGCACAAGTGTCCCACGCGGATAGTCTCTATCGAAAACACGTCTTCTGGCTTGATTGTGCCATTGGTCGAGCTCCAGAGTATGAAGAATTGGGCTGACAGGCACGACGTCAGAGTTCATATTGACGGGGCCCGCCTTTGGGAAGCTGTTGCGGCGGGTGCTGGGACACTTCGTGACTTTGCGAGTTGTGCGGATGTATTGACATTGGATTTTAGCAAGAATCTTGGTGCTCCGATGGGGGCTATGGTTCTTGGATCTTCAGAAGACATAAAGAGACTGAAACGGATTAGAAAGGGGATCGGCGGTGGGATGAGACAGGCTGGTGTCCTGGCTGCTGGTGCCCGGCAAGCCTTGACTGAGAAATTTAGCGTGCAAGCCATGAGTGACTCTAGTATACTCAAAAGCACACATGATCTTGCCAGGGTGGTGGGGAGAATGTGGTTGGACAGAGGCGGGCGGTTGTTGAAGGACGTCGAGACGAACATGGTGTGGGTTGATCTCAAAACCGCAGGAGTTGATGTGAGAAACTGGAATGCAAAAGGGAGACAACATGGGATTCTTCTTGATGGCAAACGGATCGTAGTCCACCATCAAATTAGTAATGCTGCCATGATAAGACTGGGCAGAGTGATGGACGAAGTACTGGCAGTCATGGAGCCAAAGCCTGCGTGGCTTCGCCAAAATATGCTCGCGAAGATCTAACAGATGGCCATCCTCTTCCAACTGATACCTGAAATAAAATTCCCGGAGAAATGTAGATACTAGAGATACAGATGACTTTCAAGACTTAAGAGCCGACTTTAGATCCGGCTGGAGTTGTATAAGAATCGCATAGAATCCATTTCATTCATTCTCATGCCATGAGACATTCGACCTTTGCTAGATTCCAATCCTGGAGGCGCGAAGGACAGCTGAAAGACTTCAGGGAAATTATTGTGCGCCCGCTTTGACACAGCAGCTTGTGAAGCAGTGCATGGGCCCCATCTGGTACGTAGGAGGATCGCTCATTTTGAAAGCAGTCATGAGATGGAGAGGCAAAGGAAAGGGGCCAAATATTGGCCCGCACATAAGGAAAGAGAGGCCTGAAAAGACTTTGCTGAAAAATCAAGACACTTGATGTTGACTCTACAAGGTGAAGACTGTCCATGTCATGTCACTGATGAAAGCAAGCGCTTAGTCAGCCATGAACATCAACAGCACATGCAAGTACCAATGTATCTTTCCCCCGTTGTCGTAGCCAGGCCCTGTGAACAACACCAAACAAATTGCTTTGACCACCTTGCCATCTTCCTCCCACGCGGCCCTTCGAACCACAGGCTTGGCTTCATTTCCTTTCCCAACCAGTCAAGCCTCTCCTTCCGATGTAGTAGACAACGGCAAATACCCTCAAAATGTCTGGATTGCTCACTTTCGCCGCGTGGAGCTTCCTCCCAGGTGTAAGTCGTGCGGGCCTGTCCATAACCGTTCCTCGATCCTTTTACTGACGAGCTCCTTTCCAACGCAGTGGGCCACGCAGTTCTTCCAGAGTCTTTACTACAACATCACCATCCGCGCCGGCTCTCCACGACCCCAACCGGGCACACCTCGCTTCGCTGAACACTACCGGCGCATCTACATCTTCGTCGTGTGCGTCTACCTCCTCTTCACCATCTACGAGGCCGACTGGGAGCTACAGCGCGCAGGCGACTTCTACAGCACCCTCGGGGTCTTGCCCGATGCGCCCGTCAAAGATGTGAAGCGCCGTTACCGCCAGCTGTCTGCTGTCATGCACCCAGACAAGGCAAATGAAGCCACCATGTTCGACGTGGACATGTATTATCGCGTCCAGTTGGCCCATGAGACGCTCACCGACGAGGCGAAGCGCTTTGCATACGACCGCTTTGGGCCGGAAATTCTGGGCTGGAAGGAGTGCCTCGTCGTGCGAGACTACGTGATGAAGGGTGCCAAGGATCTCATCATGTACTATGGCGTGGGCATGGTGGCGCTGTATGTCTTTCCCAAGCTGGGCTATTTCCGCGACGCCATCTACTGGCGGTGGATTGCCTTCTTGGCGCTCGTGGTATTTGAGGTACACGCCATCACGAGGCCAGAATACCCTTGGCTTCTCCAGCATCTGGTCAACCCGCTCCTTGTCAAAGTCATCAATCCCCTACTCGCCTTTTACAACCCGGGCGCCGTGCACCCGCCCTATCTGCCATACCAGGCCGTCATCATCGCTCGCAAGCTGAGCATCACGCTCTCTATCGCGTTAAACCAGGTTGCGCCCTTCCTAACAGCCGACACGCGCTCCGGGCGCGTGCAGCTGAAGAAGCGCGGCAGCGAGGAGAGCAAGGCGGAACAGAGCTTGGAGGAGCTGGACAAGGCACTGCGTGTGGTAAATGAAGAGGCGCAGCGGATGGTGCAGATGGAGGTGACGCCCTTTATGGGCAGCCCAGAGGTCATGGAGACCGTGCGCCAGAAAATGAAGAGATGGCTGGTCGACAACACCATACGAAATGATCCTATGACGAAAAATGCGATCCACCAGCGGATTATGCGAAGGAGACAGGATGCGCCGGCTGGTGCGCAGGGTAATGGGATGAGGATGAGGCATACAACTTCGACGGGTGCGAATGGAAACGAAAATGCCTGAGCGCACCCCCAGACGTTGTCGTTCAATAATAGATTAATCTCACGCCTTCAAAGAAATTTGCGCCTCTCCTGATGCAGAATACTAGAAATCATCTAACCGAAAATACCATCTCACAGAGTACTATTATTGATATCTATAAGCTGCTTATAGTCTCTGCCGCCCTCTGGTCTCGATAGGAATCAGCACTATTCCCACGAATGCCGCGAATATCAACGTTCCCGAAAGGTAAATCGGCATCGTAGTCCCATCGCCAGGGATGATTGCTGCCAATACTGGAGCGATGAGCCCAGCGACTCTGTTCAAAAAGCTTGCCACACCCGTTCCTGCGCCTCGAACGGGAGCTGGACTATCACGGAAGTTGTGTCAGTAGGCTATTGCGGTGTCTTCAAAAAAAGAGGGAAGTAAACTCACAATAATTCGGGCGTAAAGGCATACAAAACACCATACATGATGTTCTGCACAAAAGCTTCCACACACGAGAAGGCCAACATCGACGTCTCGGAGGTGCCATAATTGACGAACAGAAACAAGAACACCGCTGAGACGAATGTTGCAGTGGCAAGTGTGCCTTTCCTGCCCAAGAACACGGATCGCCCATCTACGGCGAAATATGCCAGTACGCTCCCTGGCACGCCCACCAGACTGAGAATCGCATAGTTCCGGTACGTCTCGGCCGAGATGTTTGTAGGGTCTGGTGTTGCCGACGAGTGGGCACTATGTGCAGCGGCGGATTCGTTGCCGTGCGATAGGTATTGTGGTAGGAAGGCGTTGAACAGCGGATAGCCCATTCCAATCGTCGCCCAACAGAACCAGACCAGACCAGTCGCCAGCCCGAGCCTGCGGCTGCTGAACAGCGGCCTCAGACGGGCGCCGGAGAATTTGTCAAAGCGGTCCTGGAGGACGCTTTTTGTGGACAGCGTCGGCAATGTGCCGGCGCCGCCACCGCCGCCACCGTGAGACCGCGCCGCCGTACTACCGCGCCCGACAGCCCCGGCTTCATCCACCACGGCGTCGAGCACAGCCTCTGTAAGCCAGGTCTTTGCGCCGTTTCGGTGCGCCAGCCCATGCACCACCGCCACCGCCTCCGTCTGTCTTCCACGCGAGAGGAGATACTTTGGGCTTTCAAAGAGATGAAACACAAAGAATCTCACTGCAAACATGCCAAAGGTGATGACGCCGATGGAAAAAACAAACCACCGCCACCCCTGGTCTGCGGGCCAGTTACCAATGAACCACCACGCAAGCAAGCTACTCGCGAGCTGGCCCACGGGCCACCACACACTCAGCAGCGTGAGAAGACTGCTCTGCGCGTCGGGCAGGAATTCTAGGAACAACGCGCCGTCGACAGGGAGGTTGCCGCCGACGCCAAAGCCGAGTAAGGCGAGCAGCAGGCAGACGATGGACCAGGAGGATGCGTACGAGACGAGCATGCCAAACAGCGCGGTAATGAGGAGTGTGGCGTTGAAGGCGATACGGCGGCCGAGGATGTCGGCGCCGATGCCCCAGGTGAAGGAGCCGAAGCAGAGTCCGAGGTAGAGCCAGGAGGTCGTGTAGCGGACTTCTTTCTCGGAGACGGAAAATTCGGCGGAGAGGGAGGGAAGGATCAACGAGACGCCCTTGAGGCAGTTAGTGATTGTTGGGGTTGTGAGTGTGATCAAAACAGTAGGTTAAGTCTGAGCTCGCTTACTTGCATCCAGAGACTGCGTGAGTGTTAGCAAAGAGTAACGATCAAATGACAATTGATAGGAACCCACGACATACTTATCTGCAAACCATCCAAATCCACACAATATGAATAATTGCCAATTATACCTGCCCATTCCGATATCTTGGACAGCCTTGTTTATGAGTAGCGACTTCACTGGTAACACTGTTAGCACCGAAATATCACCAACCATGCTTCCCCCCCCCCAAGCTTCCCCTGGCCTCCGGCCAAAAAACAAAGAAAGAAAAAGAGGGAAAAAAGAGGAATGACTGAGAAAGAGTTTCACTCACTCTCATACTCTCCCCTTTCCTTCCCGCCTCCTTCCCTCTTCCTCACCTCCTTCCTCAACCCCTGAATGCTATACTCAGCCGGGTTCATCTCCAGCATGGCCCTGCCCTCATCTCCATCCTTCAAACCCCCATCATCATCATCATCATCATCCTCTTCTTCCGCCGCCTCGTTGTTTTCAAAGTCTGCGCCTGGAACTTCTTCATACTCCGTCCGCCCGCACCGGGCAGAGTGGCTGTGAAGATGCGCCCGCTCGAGGGGGATGACCACGCTGCTGTAGTCGGGCCCCAGGCCAGCCGCGGCACTCTGTGGACGTGAAAGGCCACCAAGGCGCCAGCCGGTGATGCGTCCAGCCATGCCCCTCGAATCGAGAAAAATGCTGTCGCCCAAAAGAAAGATAGACTGGGACGTTTGGGAGGTGGGGAAACGGCGCTCAAATGCTGCAGAAATAGTTGTGCCTCTTTTGTGACCGCGTGCGTCGCCCGTCTCACTCACACGCTGAGCCTGTCTCAGCCAGCGCGGGGGATCGGATGTCGGCGATTCACCTTTTGTGAGCTGAACAACGAACGAGCAAGTCGCTGCCTATGTAGCCTTGGATTGTCCAGCGTACGATGAGCTTCCTTGGAGGACTACCACCAGATTGATTCATCCCGTAGTGATGTATTGTAAAACCGTTCGGCGAAGATCACTGATCTAAAGACGAAACCAGGTGTGCATCTTGGCTTCCAGTCGAGCCATGAACCCTGTACCTGCAGGTCCCCGAGGCCTGTGATCCACGCTGCCGTCTCGGCCCGTGACAGCGTTCTATGGCGGGTGATCAATCTGGACATGCAGGTGGGCGTCGGCTGGGTAGGTACCTAGGTACCTAGGTAGGTAGGTATTGGAAATTGATTTTGATTCAGTAAGAGACCCTCTCTGTACTGATAGGCCAGTCTACGAATTCAGATTCCCACTGCATATGATATGAAAGCCTTCCTTCTCTCTGCTTGAACGCCTTACTCAGACCAGAAAATAAAGTGTGCATGGACGCCGCCCTGCAGTCTGTTTTCAAAACGCCTATCCAGGCTGCTGGAAAAGAAGCCTGCTAATGATCTGGGGTTCTCTAAACACTTCTCAACCATGAAGTTTGTTCGGAGCAAAAGCCAGCGAGCCAACGGACCTCATGTCCGATCCCCTGCCTGGCCATATCCCCTTGAGCTCTGGTAGAGACCCATAAACCCCCCCCCCCCAAAAGTAAAACGCCCATGTCAAAACGCCATTCCTGCTCACCTGCCATTCCTCGACCCCTCATGATACGAAATGCCTTTCACGCCTCGCGCCTTAGCTCCTGCAGCCGAAGTATGTTCATTCAAACGTGCGTCAAGTCCAGAGGCAAGGAGGTCAGATCAATACCGCCTCACCATCATCCTCGCCCTCTTCGTCCTCTTCATCGAAATCGGCGCCCGCCATCATGAGCTCAGCTTGACGCTGGACCTCGGCAAGGCCAGACAGCTCCAAGACATAGTCCTTCTCATCCAGAGCCTTCTTGACAAAGTCGTAACCAGACTTGTTGTAGGCATCGATGATGGGCTTGGAGCAAGCGCTGCAGCTAGGATATGATTCGCCTCGGATCAACATATTCTGGAACGTTGCCAAAAAGCCGCGAATCTGGTGGGCCACAAGACCCAGGGCATGATCGGGCGGATCGCGCTCGTAGGTGGAGTCTTCTTTGGCGACGGGCGCGGGGGCATGCTGACCGTCCGGGTGCTGCAGAATACTCGCAAACAATTCAACGAGGAGGGCTGAGGCAATAGCCGCGCCACCTGGTCGGGTGACTGTGCACATCTGGTCGAGAGTAAGGTCCTTCTGAGAATTGGTAGCGGCAACCACGTCGTTGCAAAAGTAACAGCCCAAAGTTTTGTCGGAACCATCCTTGGGCGTAGCGCCGTGCCGCATCACCACGTAGGTATCAAATCCCAGCGCAGCGTTCATGACTATCTTTCCAGCAGCCTTGCCCATCACAGTAGGTAGCCAGCGTGACTCACGGCTGTCCATCAGAAGGAAAATTGCATCATGAGACTCAATCAGCTCCTTCAGCTTGGAGAAATCGGCCTTAGTCTTGGCCTCATCAGTGATCGGGTGACCAAGCATAGGCACTGAGATGACATGGCCTTCACTCTCCACGCCTGGGTTGATTTTCTTTAAAGTCTCGGCAGCCTTGGTCGCCTTGGGAGCACCTCCGTTGAGGGCGTCTTCGAACTCGAACAGAGGTTGTCGAACAGGGTTCGAGAAGGAAACTGAGCCGTAGTCGACAAAAGTAATCTTGCGCACACCCCAGCCCATCAAATTTCGTGACACGTAGCTACCCAGCGTACCGGCGCCTAGTAGCAGACATGAGGTGTTCTTGATAGTATCCAGGTCCAGACTCGGGGAGATCCGCCACTTCATAAGCTTCAGATTCAGATCAACAGCCTGGTCAGATAGCTTCCTTGGGTCCATGTACTCGCCCAGGTTGGCCTGGCGAGCCTGAAGCTTGCCTATTGCATTGCGCTCCCAGCCTGTGACCTTGGGCATCGTGGTCGTCTCCATCTCCGGCACACTGTCCATAGCGAGTGGCAGAATGATGCTTCGAGCCTCGTGTCGACGGGCCTGAGTATCCCGATAGCATAGGATGTTAACACTGGTCAAATGGAAACGCTGGCGAATGAGGACGAGCAAATTGCGGAGAGGCCACGAGGGGTGATCTTCGTAAGTGGATGGATCGACGAAGGCGACAAATCGGTCCTCCGCGGCCACGTCGTCGAACCAGCCATCCTCGAACTTGCCCAGAGAAGAGACAGCCCACTTGAAGCCGAGGTCCTCTCCCTCAGATTCGTCAAAGGCATCTTTGGCCGCGCTGCCCTCGCCGAGCTTGTCGCCCTTGCTGCGGACCTTCTTGACCAGGAAGAAGCCGTATTCGCGATTGTCCACACTATAGCGCCATGTGCCCACAGACTCAACCAGAGCCTCGGTCTCTGGCCCGTTCAACTTGCCAATTGGGGCAACGCGCTTCCATTGTGGGTCGGAATGCAGGGCAGGGAAGGCGAACCAGTAGGTAAATCGGTACTTTTTTAGGTCGGCGAAGGACAGGATCGTGAGACTTGAGAGGAGGGATGGGACCGAGTAAATGGTGCCGTCTTTGATCGCATCCCACACCTGACGGCCAGCAGTCTGAAGCATAGCAGCCTTGTCGGTAGCCTTGAAGTCCTCGATCGTGTTGACGTTCTTGATGGTACCCTCGGCACGGCACTGATTCAGACCGACCCTATTGCTTCTGTGTTAGATGTTGGGAAGGCGCGCGCATGTCAGATGATGGCGTTGTTAGGACGGACGTACAAATTATTTGTCAGCGCATTCCCGAGGATCTGCATTCGAGCGCTGTCCTCAGACTTTGCGGCCGGGTTGGGCTCGTACATGCCCAGAACGAAGCGGGCCGAGTCGTCCAGCTTTCCATGATCAAGCTTGAATTTGAAGAGGGAGGTGTAGAATGGCAGCTCCAGTTGAGATGAGAAGGCTGCAAACTTGAGCTCAGTAGGCTCTGTGGTCTCTGCCTTGGAATCCTTCTTGGACTCCATGTTGGGCAGGAAGTGAGTGTATTGTGACTCTGGTATGGATGGATGTAGACGACTGTTCTCGACGATGGTCCTATGATTATGTGGAAGGGAAGGGCGACGAAGAGAACAAGAATGATACTGAATAGGAGTCTTGCTTGGGCAGGCAGAGGAAGAAGAGGGGAAGTTGTCGCCAAGGACTGTGGGTTGCGATGCTGTCGGGGCAAGGTGAGGCTGTAGTGAGACCCACCAGCTGTGAGTGAAGGAGGGGCAGGATGATGCAATGAAGCAGTGCTTGGAAGATTCAATGTGCTGCGAGTAATCTACTATTCACAGTTTCTGAATAGGGGAATGAGAAGAAGAAGAAGAAGAAGAAAATGAAGAAGAAGAGTCACCAATCTCCAGATCAAGTCACCAGTCCGGCAATCTGATCACAGGAGGCCAAAGTACCATAGAGTTATGTGATTGATGTGGGTTGTCGTCGTGGGTGGAAAGGTCACAAGGATGACGGCGTGGGGTTCATGCTGCCTATCATTCATGGTGCAGGTGGCTTGCGGTTGTAGAAGCTTCCCCCTGCAGGCGGTAGTCTGCAGCACCAGTTTGCAGGCACATCCCTACCACTGTGATCGGCAGAACTTCGGATGCAGGGGCTCCAGCAGCCCTCTCATCACGTCCAGCGCGTCTCCAGAACGCGTTGCATGAGAGAAGTTTTGAAGTTGATGCATAAAGACAAATATTCATAACCCGGATTGACTTCATTGGAACTGGGGACAGGCAACTTGAAACAAGTCAAATTTGGACAAGTACAACAACAAGGCTGTGGCGATAGTGAGGGCCAGAGGAGTCTTCTTCAAGCAAGATGTTCATAGGAATTTGCGGCAGTGAGTTTCCCTTGATATCAAACTTTCATCGGCCTACATTCCTCCACCAGAATCTCACAACACTAGAAACTGACAGGTCTTCCAGGTATATGCTCTGGCAAGAGCACTGTGGCCCAATACCTAGTCGAGCACCATAGCTTCACGCACGTCTCCGTAGACCCAAAGGGTCAAACAACCACCACCACCAACTCACAGGCGCCTACCGGGCCCGAGGAACTCACTGAGCCCAACACCCACCACCGTCGGGAGAATACCACCCGGGCTCTCTCCTTCGCCTCTACAGATGCGCTCCTTGAGCACGTCACCCAGCGCTGGCGGGATCGCTGGGTGACCACAGACATCGTGTCCAAGGCCACCCTCGACGCCTTCTCGCGCCGGCCCTTCTTCCTTCTCATCTCAGTCGACGCACCGCTCCTCGTTCGCTGGAAACGCTACCAAAAACGCCGGGCCGAGGGTGCCGACCCCTCCACGTCTTTATCCTCCCTCACCCTCGAACCGAACGAAGGAGACCCGGCCACCGACCTCGCCGCCTTCGCCGCCCTGTCTGACATACAGCTCTACCACCCCGTTCACGGACAAGCCACGCACCTTTCGACCGCGCCGGTCCGCCTGCTCAACACCGGCAACTCACTAGCCTCTCTCTATGTCAACCTCGGCAAGCTGCAACTCCTCAATCCAGAACGCCTGCGGCCCAGCTGGGATAACTACTTCATGTCGCTCGCGTCGCTGGCCGCGCAGCGCTCCAACTGCATGAAGCGGCGTGTCGGATGCGTGCTGATCTCGGCGACGAACCGCGTCATCTCCACGGGTTACAACGGCACGCCGCGGGGACTGCGCAACTGCAACGAGGGTGGCTGCGCGCGCTGCAACAGTGGGCTGGGGTCAGGCCATGGGCTAGCGACGTGCTTGTGCATTCATGCCGAGGAAAATGCTTTGCTCGAGGCCGGGCGGGAAAGGTTGGGCGAGGGCGCAGTACTGTATTGTGATACGTGCCCCTGTTTAACGTGTAGTATCAAAATTGCCCAGGTGGGTGTGAGGGAAGTGGTGTATAGCCAGGGATACAGCATGGATGGGGAGACGGCAGCCGTGTTTAGGGAGGCTGGGGTCAGGTTAAGACAGTTTGTGCCTGTAAGTTGTCTTCCTGATTCTATTATGGATGATTATGGTAGTTCCGATGGCAAGGCATGCCGGACTGAAGCTGACTTGTCTGATGCAGCCTGCCAATGGTCTCATTCACCTCGAGAAGATGGAAATTTCTTTATAAAATGCCCAGGCAAAAGTATCATCCATGATATATTAGGACAGAGCATGAGGCAAAACTGTGACATGATGAACCAAGTCCTGCAGTCCTATGTAGGACTGTATTGAGCTGGCCATCTGGCGTCAATGCCCTTTTTCTCCAATTTGTACTGTACAGTACATATGCAGCTACACGTCCTCAGCCAAGAACAGTCCTTGGCAGAAACTTAGGCAGCCCGCCAGGAGAGATTAAGCCCGAGAGTTTTGGTCAATTTACGTCTACCCAGTCCAGGGCATAGACCAAGTCGCTCCATCAGAGCTCTTATAGACTAGTCCTCAATTGCATCAAATGTCATGATCGCACATCTGAAAGCAGACAGCTATGAAGAGTGTGTAGGTTGAAAGCAGCCGTGCTTTTCTCTGACCAAGACTATCTCGGACACAATCTTATTTGGACGAGTTGGTCCATCACCTGCCAGCATCATGCTATAATCTCCATACATGCACAGCGTCGCATTCAATGGGTTCGGAAGCCCGTCCTTGCATGATCCTGTTCGCACCACCGCCAGCGTGCAGTAGAAGAGACGCACGTAGGCTTCTGATTGGAGGATAGTATGTTTATTGACGAATAGTTGCTGAAGCAAAACGTATTCGAACTATGTGCAATAATGCCCACACCGTTGCACCGGAGTATCATCAACCTCGTCGGCCGTGTCCTACTCGCAAGTCATCCTGCTCGCCTTGTCTTAACATCTTTCCGAGAATAATATCATTAATTCCGTATTAATCACTTCCCTCCCCTTCCCTCCACATTAAATCATACGTTACTTTGGTTGGTTTCGCGCCGCTTTCGAGCTCTTCTTGCCCTTCAAGCTATCCGTGAAGAGACCAGCGGGGCGGGGGTTCTTGCCCGTGCCTGACTTCGCGCTCGCACTTTGCTTCTCAATCTATGCGTTTTGCTTCCGTGCGCGGGCAGCAGAGATCTTGCGGCTAATGAAGAGACCGATCAGACCGACGGCGACGACAAAGACAATGCAGAAGACGACGACGACACCAGCCTCCTTCTGGGCCCAATTCTCGCGCTTGGCGATGTGGGAGATGGTGTCGCGGGAGACAAGGGCGCTGTGGATGGCAGGCATTTTGTAGGTGGTGCTAAAGTGTTTGGAAGAAGATTGTTAGTGATGCATTTGGCTAGTCTTGAAGTGCTTATGAGATGAGTGACACAAGAAGTCCGAGTGCCTTGTCAAAATCGAGTCATGGCCAAGACAATTGGGATCATGTGCCATCGCCGGCGACTTCGAATGACATCTCGGGCCAAGCACGCCAATGCCGCGTTTTATCAACGATCATCGAATTGCTGTAATGTTTTGTTTATTTTCCTTGGAGCTGGTCCCTGCGTTGGTGGCACCGAGCCGCATCTTGGCACTCCGTCATGCTGGGCTGCCGGGGGCCCCGATGGAGCTCGAGCTTCGAGAGACCGTCTTGGCGACGGTGGTACGACAATTGACAATTGCTTTTGTCGACCAACAACACGACGAAAAGGGTAATGGACTCGAGGATGATCACTAGGGGCCTCAGGAAATCGCACCGTACCTTTTTCTTTGAAGACAGACGGCGAGGCTTAAAGCGGTCAAATCACACGAGGGATTTGTTTGTTTATCGATGAAACAAGTTTGCGCGTGTTGGTCGGTAGAGGTGGACAGGGATTGGTGGCGAACAGCACACGACAATGACAAAGTTGAGATGGTGAAGATGATTGACTGAGTTCGTTCGTGAAGAGGTCCGTCCTTTTTGTCAAGCCAGTAGTGCGTTGGGGGAGAAAAGAAGAGGAGAGAGAGAGAAGGAGAAGATCGAAAAGCGGCAGGGCGCGGGAGAAACAAATATGCAGCTGCGAGTAATAAGTGGGGTAGCAAAACAATAGGCAGTGACAGGCGGAATGCGTCGTGCTGGGTAGGCAGCTTGGGCGAAAGAGTTTGTATTGCAGTATCTAGCGCCCAATATCGCTCAGTCCCTACTATTATTCCTAATGTACTGTACCAGTATACCCTAGATGCCAGCCTGTGTACCTGTAGGAGGTGCCTACCTGGCCCGCCTAGTAACTAACAGAATGGACGTGCCGCGCTTCCATGGTCCAAAGCTTGTGACTCTCCACTGACTCCATTTTGTTCATCCACGATGTGCGAGTGTGCCGAGGAAATAACTGTGTCTGGTATTTACTATTGTACATGTCCAGTGCGGACGGGAACATGTTTGCCTTTTCTCCCAATAGACATGAACATGCAAAGATGTATCTGCAGTCGGAGAGCAGCAGACAGAGACACCCGTGGACCTCACCAAAGACAAGACACAACCCATTCGCATACCTACCTAGGTAGGTACCTGAGGTACCAATGTGCCTGTGCGGGTGAAAAAGTGCGGGAATTTCGCATGGCGAGAAGGCGCGAGGCGAACGGGGCCGGACCGTGAGCGCTGAGCAAGCGGTCAAATCCTGGGGGATCCAATGGCTGGTTGTACCTGGATTCCCAGTCTGGTCACATTGTGGGTGGATGCCTCTGGCGCAGGGACATAATTGAAAATACATAGTATGTATCTGCGTAAGTGCCTCGTCCTCTCTCCCCAGCGCGTCCTGACTCGGAATGAGGCGAATCAAGATTTTGGAAGCGTGCCGGCTTGCCCAAGTACTGGTAGCCTGTCTGCTACAGTAGCAACGCCCCATTGGTCTGTTTCGCTGGTCTTTGCGAATCTTGTCGTTCAGGTCATTGTGCCACCGAAAAACCCCGTCGCATCACTTCTTCCTTCGATATTGACTGTGGACCCCGGAAGGGAAACTTTTGTGGGGCCGCCATATCACCAGACTCTTGATTGGGGGATCTGCGCCCAATTTGCTCCACACTGAACATCAATACTGGACATACCATTTGCAATCACCGCGGCTCATCTCCCTCATTCTCTCTTCTCCAGGCTTTGTGCCGTGGGAGGATAAACGTCTTACCGCATCGACCATTCTTGTGATAGTCAGTCATTGCCGCTATATTCTGGATCTTGAGTATGCATCCCGGCACTATAACAGCGGTGAGATGGCTCTCTGTGGCACTTCCGACGAGTCCGGCGGGAGTCTTGGTGCGTTTTGAGAAAAACCGCGGTGTCTCCGAACTACTTACTGTACATGCGCAAAATAACTGTCCCAAAAAGCCCTCAGCTAAAAAAGCAGCACCCCAGGAAATGCGATTCTGCAAGGTCGGCGCCCGATGACGTCGTGTCATCACTCAAAGGACCCCAGATATTCCCTCCTGCACAATTGGCTCGGATCGGACGGCATTTCGGCGAGCCTCGCTACTATCGCCCCACCGCCGGTCTGCTCTAACTCTGAACAGCACCGTTCTTCCGGGGAGGTCTCGGAGAAGACCCCAGTTGCACAAAGTAAAAAAAAGAAGAAAAAACACCTCACCAGAAAGGAGAACTAGCTACTGCGTAGTGTCAAGACTGGACCAAACGAAATAGCCTTCTGTTGGAGACGTGTGGATCTAAGGCTCGTAAGCCTCGCCGCGGAGCACCCAATCAGATGCACATACCCAGTCATCAGCCGTCCTGGTCAACAACATGCGCAGTCTTCTGGTGAAGAACTATAACAGAATCTTTCATGTGTCTGGCATTGGGTGGGGTGATATCGCAACACATATATGCTCGGTGCCCTAGATATCTCAGATCTGTGTCACATGCAAACCTACTCCGGTACTAATGGTAGTACTATAGACAAACACGCGGACTCCGGACCATCGCGCTCCGTCGCAACAACCTCTCTCCTCACCCATCATGCTCAACACGTCACTACAGCAGGCCCCGGGGCTGTATAGGCCTTCCCATTGTTATCTGGCTGTCCGCTCGAGCCATAGATATTGATGGTGATACCAGGGTCGCTCTCCGCGTACGCGCCCGGAAAGCTCACGGTCGACGGGCTCAAGGTGCCAGAGCCGGATACGCTCAGCTGCCCACAGCTCGTGTAAAACTGTGCGCCGCCCGCAGTATAAGCAGAGTGCAATGCGATGATCTCGACGCGCATCAGGTACTGGCCTGGCGCAAGGCACGTCGGTAGGGTGAAGTAGGCCCAGCCGTCGTTAGCAATAAGATTATCTGGACACGCGGGGACAAACCCCCACGGTTAGCATTCAAGATCCTGGGACGACGGCGAGTTCCGCACCGCTCTCGACGAGAGAGCCTTGAACGAGACGAGACAAAGAAGAGACGAGGAGACATACCAACACCCCACTTCTTGGTCGACGTGTCGAATGTATCCTGCCCGATCTTGAACCACTGCAATCCCGTCTGCGAAGAAGTCGCAGCATTGTCCACCTTGGCCAAATACGCAATCACCGGCCCTTTGTGGCTTGCCGCGATAGGATTGTCAGCATCGTTGGCACCCTGCGGTCCCCCGATGGTGTGCTGGAACCAAACGCCGATCTTGTCGCCCGGTGCGGTCGAAGCGACAACCGTCGACGTGGTCCCTGCTGCGCCACAGATAATGGAGCTGCTAGTCGGGTCGTAGACGGGATTATTAGTAGGCGGCACCCGCATCGCCGCCAGGGAGGCTTGTTCAGCGCCATTGATGGAGAGTTTCTGCGAATATCAGTCTTGGTAGTGCACATTAAGGGGCCCCTGGGGTGGGGGAGAGTTGAGTCTGCCGGCTACGCTTCAAGTGGTGGGTGCTCACCTGGAAGAATCCGTGGGCTTGGACGACTCCGGAAAATGCCGCGGCGGTGAGGAGTGACAGCTTCATTGCGGCGAGATGATAATCACAGGTAGGGAGATGCGCTGATGATGATGATCGAGAAAGCCAGCCAACTTCCACTCGCGCTCAAGTTTTGTGGATGCCTTCTTATAAATCTCCATCTGGCTGTGCACTTTTACTGCTGCAGCTGATCCCATTATCAGTCTCCCCAACACCATCTCCCTTTATCCCATATTGCAATTCTCACAATGTTCCCTCTTGTCTAGGCGTAGACTGGGCTAGAGACATTCAAACGAGGCCTCACTCCCAGCCGGAAATCTTCCAACCAATCGTCTTACATGGAGGGAAGAATGCCAAGAGGCAGGCTTGATGTTTTTGCTGGGTTTCTGCTATTAGCCTAACAAATATATATCAGGACCTTCCCGCTCCGTGATTCGCGGCCGAAACAGGCAATTGTATGTCTTGGCTCTTTCGATTTCCTGTTGAGATTAATTGCATCTCCTGAGACGACCAAACATTGGAAGTGGCATCGCTCATGTGAGTCTCCTATCGCTGGATAGGCCACTGTATAGCGAGTCTAGGTCGCCCACCAGTCGCACTAAACTGTCGAACAAGGTCATTTGCAGCGCGGAATTGCAGAGCATGCTGAACCATCTTCAATCCTCCATGAGATTGCTGTTTAACTCCACAAGGTCTCGAAACCTCACCGGAAAGTTCTAGAGGCGGATCGGTGCAGATGGAATGCAGTGATTGTCGTGCTGTTGGTTGTTTGGATGTCTCGATTTCATCAACTCCTTGTAGCGTGAAGTCCGAACGTCGGCAATGGACCGTAACAGTAACTACCTCTTGACAACTGGACGCTGTTCACGAAGACCAGACGTCGTCACGGTCTACCAAACTGTTCTCTCCGTCAAGATAGAGTACTAATCGATAACTCATATGAAAAAGGGAATGTTGACTACTTGAGGTGAGTCGTTGGAAACTAATCTCGGTAAGTTACACATGTACCGTTCTTGTGAATGGTACGCAGCCGAATCCACCTTCACCTAAACCAACAGAAGGTAGCATGTCGACTGGCATCGACGCCGTAGCACCGCCCTCGCCCGGAACATATCCTGGCATAACCCAGAAAGTTGAGGTGAACATATAGATCACCGAGGTAACGGAGCATTTCCCAGTAGGCGGGTCAGGCAAGGCGGTCACAGAATTGGTGGTAGCGGGCTTTGGATCGCCGGTGGGGTTTGTAGGTCCCTGAGTCTTGGTTGAAGGTTCGGTTGATATCGCATAATCGCTCGTGCCTGATATGGATGTCGGGTCCTCATTTGAGGATGGTATGGGTGTTTGAGCCCTGGTTGTGTGTGCTGCTGGCGTCTGGTCCTGATTCGTACGTGTTGACGTTTGGTCTCTACTTGTGGATGCGATGGATGTCTGAGGGCTGCCCTTTGGTGCTGTAGATGTCTGGGACCTAATAATCGTGGTTGTTGTTGACGTTTGAGCCTGAGCCGATGGTATAGTAGAAGGTTGAGCCCTGTTCGTGGTCGCTGTGGACGTCTGAGCTCTGCTCGTGGTGCTGGACATGGTACAATACCCCAAAGGCTGCGATGAGTTTGTACCACTTACTATTGGCCAACCGTTTGGCCAAGAGAGATAATTGACACCCCATTTGTAGTTGGTGCTGGCCAGACTCTCAGAGGTATTTGCTAAGGAGATGGTATTGGAAATCAGCGATGCTAAGCCAGGTCTGAAACACCTATTGAACATGCAGCTGCAAGACGGCGACAGGTAAGTATTGGGGCATGCTTACCATAAGCATAATACATGATTGGACCGCAAATATCATCGATGATACCTTGACCGCCTGGGCCAACTTCTAGATAATTAACTTTCGTGATTCCCGAGGTCTGTACCATGTCTGGGGAAGAAGCCGCAGTCAGACCCGGTCGTAGGACGCATCTACTTACAAACTTGATCGTGGGAAGCAAGTACTAAGTCTCCGCCCCCATTCAAACAGGAAATTCCCTGGGAATCGATGTAACCGCTTGTTATATTCGTAGACCTGTTGGAAGATTCATGGTGAGTATATCGCAAATTGGTATGACGGCCGGGGGCCTTTAGTAGCGCCGTACGCAGGATGTGTCTCATAATTTCCGCACCAAAAAGGCCTCTCTAGGCTGGTCTTCACCTGTGATAGGGAGATGTTCTAGGACAACTTGCGAGGAGAAGAAGTATGAATGTGAACAGAGACTGACCTGCAGACGCGGACCTTGTACTCGGTACCGCTGGCAGGTTTGTTTGTATCGTACCCATTGGCAATCCCCTCGCTCCAAAACAAATAGAAGTACGGAGTATTAGTGCCTGGAATAGTATACTGATATATGAAGCTTGCTTCGGTGGCATGGTTTCCGGATGGCTCCCATTCGATCTGCTGTACGTTGGCCGGGTAGTTTGCGGGAGCCGTCCCGGCCGCATTCATCGGTATGATCTGAAGATCATTCCAGAAGGATCCAAAGGACATAAAGTACTGCTGTCCCACCTTGACGAGAGTCGGATCAATTGCATTGTAATTACTGGCCGGGGCTTTGTCCTGAGTCGTGATCCCCGTCGAGCCGTGGTCGGTCCACGATCCATACTCCAGGGTCGTGCTTGTCGCGTAGCCAATGGTTGAGTTACGGGTGTTGATGTGGGAGAGGGTGTAATACATGATGTATGTACCACCGATCTTGGTCAAGTATGGTGCCTATCCAAAGGGTCAGTGCTTGTATTGTCGACTAGATTAATATCGTCTGGTTTGACTGCCTACAGCTATACTTATGCTGCAAAGTACACATTCAGATAGGTCTTAGGGAAGCACAGGAAGAAACAAAGCCATCACTCACCCATAGGTTAGCAACAGATGGATCTATAATACTACCGTGTGGGAGAGCTGGTCCCGAATCGACCCAAGGTCCTGCAATCCCTGCGGAACCGGTCCCTGAAGACTTTTGGAAATAAATGCCTCCATTCGTGTTGTATCGGAAGTATACCTGAAGAATGGCTTCAGTATTAGCCTACTGAAGAACAGTATGATTGCATGTCAAGGATTTCAAGATGCCACTTACGCCATCATCACGTCTGATCATGCCAGGATCAAGCGCCAAGCAGAATCCAAAGCACGGCAAAGGTTGAGCGTAGGTTGTGGCCGTGGTCGCCGTGTCGGCGTGCACAAATCGGAGCAACAATGAAAGGACTTGCAACAGATTAGTTAGAAAGTGAGCGTGGAAAGCCATAGTGACAAAAAATGTGTACACTCAGAAATGTGTGGACACTGAGCCGACCTGAACGTCAAGCATGTGCTTACCTCTGCAAATTATGGGAGACTAGACAAATTGAGATATTTAACAAAACCAATGAGTCCAGTCGTACCTTCCGCAATGCAATGCTCAGACCGTTCAACGCGTCTGGAGTGGAAAGGGAGTTTGGGAAGGGAGTTACTTGAGACAATCGGGGTGAACGCTGCGTGTCTTAGTGTTCAGGGCAAGCATAGTTCTCGGAATCCAGTGCTCCCATTGTAATTACCTGGTGTACCGCTTGATTAAGACAGTCATATGTAAACGGGACTTCTGAGAGGAAAAGGACCGATCTAGCATGCCCGTGATGTAGATCTGTGCCGCAGAAGTGTCTACAGACATCTCATTCTAACAAGTTCATTCTTGCGCAGTCGCAAGTTCTTGAAGCTTCGACAGAGATTATCAAGAGCCAACTGTATCATTCGAGTGGACTTTATCGTAACGAACAAACTTTATTGAAAATATGTACACGTAATAGAAACCAGCCATTCTTGTCGGGCCTGTGTTTCGAGATCCCGGTCACCCACATCTTGCTTTTCTCAGCTCTACCTGACCCTAGATTGCGATTTCCAGCCAAGATATTCCACAAAACGTTTGCTCATCTGAGCAACACTTTCACCGTAGTCGCTTGTGCCTTTGTCAGGCTCTGCATCCGTTGCCTCGCAGGTAGGCTCGTCGCCATCATTGCCCAAAGCGCCATTCACAGCCGCGAATTCTTGCTTGTCACTGGTAGTAGCAACCATGTTCTCTGCCGCCTCCGTGGTCCATCCGTTGATAAAATCACCATGGCTGCACCACGCGTTGCCACAGGCCAGCTTGATGGGAGCGGTTCCGCTCCATCCATCCGGCAGGACATCCCGGAGATCGTAGCGGATGCTGAAGCGGAGCTGTGCCATAGACTTGGATCCTTCTGGGCACCAGTTATCCGTTCCGTAGTCTCGGCTCTTGTAGGCCGTCTCGAGTGTGTCCTCATTGACGCACTGAGGAAAGTACAGCAGCGTCTGCAGATGCGTGCTGCACGTTGAGCTGGGGAAGCCATTCTCGTCGGCCTCGATACCATCGTCACCCTCGCAGAACCATTCCACCTTGGCATCTGCAGGCGTTGTGTCTGCGGATGTGGCCGAGGCATCGCCAGCAAGCATTTGAACATCTTGAGGAATCGCGATCTCTGCTGGGGTCTCGCCGAGGTTGTAATAGGCCGAAAACCGCGAAAGCGGCACAGGCTCATAGTTTTCGCCATCTGTGGTGTAAACTAAAGTAGGGACCCCTATGGAAAATGTGAGTAAAACACTCGAATCTCGTATGAACGTCAGGCTTCATTACTCACAGTACACGGAAAGGTCGTTTGGGTTCTCTACGTTTGTGCAGCCCTCCTGTAATTCGGCGCTGGTCGAGGTACTAGCCGTGACGGCATCTGAGCCGAAGAACGAATGCAAGTGTGACTTGGTGTATTCTCCAGGAAATACGATAGGATCGATAGTCTTGTACATGAACGGCTGCGCGATATTGACCTGGGTGTATGCGTATGCCTGGGTGGCCAGCCCGCCAGCAAGGGCGGCGCGGGAGAGAAGGGAACACATCCTGTGTGGATAAAGAATGTCAAAAACAGAGCGAAAAGAATTGAATGATAAACAACCCGAAGATATGGTCAGGCTGTGATAGATGAACAAGAGACCAGCATGGCTCGTTCATCATTATCACTAGGAGTAAATAAGACATCATTCTTATATACTTGAACAATCTTTGGCAATATCCAAGCCACCTTTTTTTCCCCTTGCACTGACCCGGACACTATGCAGGAACCTTAATTAGAAGTTTGTATATAAACAATTGATTGTTTTGCTTGGCAGTGTTTCAACACCCTTTACGAGGGACTGCATAGCACTCGCAAAGAGAATCCCCTACCTTGGCGTTTCAAGGTTTACACACATTTATTTTCCTGCCATTCAGGTCTCTTTGCTGTCCATGACCTTGGTTTTTTGGTGGGTATGACCTTGCCCTTTTGGGTGGGCAACACCACTTACCAGAAACAGCGCCTTCCTCAATAGTATGGAGGCTGCCTTTGCCAACGAGTGTAAGGAGCTGCTTACGTGAAGCAGGCGCCCATATAACAACCAGAATATACCAAGGTATACCTAGGTATGTGAGTGTAGTTCCCCGCAAACCGGTAGCATTGAGCTCGGCCGCGCGGTGAATATATCGCAGAGTATCAAATAACTAGAGCAGACCCAACTTGATATGAGAATGTTCCCTACGTTTAGTTGGCGCTGCATTGACTTTATTGAATTGGGTATTCCACCAATTAACTCTGAAATTCCTGAGCCTGAAGTATATCATATGTGTCCGTTAAAAAATTATCCACTCACCAGCGGGCAGCTAGCATCGAATGTCGAACAAATGCGGCTTAAAGGCTAGGAGTGAAAGCGGATAATATCCACCTGCTTGGCAGTCCGGCTCTCTAACTTGCTTGAGAAACAGCTACCAACTTCGCTCTGCCAAGCCAACTCGGACTAAACTGCAACCACAAAAACCCTGATATTCCAATCCTACGCTTGTGTGAAGTCGGGAATCCATAAAATTAAGGGCGTTTTTACATGGGTGACGAGGAGAGCAAAGCATCCGAGGGTAGGTACATGTGGATGAAAGGTAAACTGCCTAGGTGTTCTACCTTAGATAGGTAGATCTGAATGAAGTGATTGATTGAAGACTCTGACGGCGGCGCATAAGAGGCAGCAGCGAAGATCAGAACTCGCCCCGTCTAGATGTCGGTATTTACCTAGGTACCTAGGTAGGTAGTTTTGCAACGAAAAGTGACAAGCGCGCCGTTCTGCTTCTTGTTCAGCATCCTTCTAGACTCCTGAAGCAGTGGGGAATGAATCGAAGAGGAAAGGGTTGTTGCCTCCATACAAGTTAATTGCTGGCCACGTCCATGCCCCCTGGCCAGCACTTTGCAAAAGTCCAGATGTTACTGAACACCGCTCTGGGGGTGGTGTGTGTATGTGTGTACGAGCGAGCGAGCAAAATCAGTCAGTGCTCAAGACATCACAGTATCAGGCGCCTAAGTAGGGTAGCTAGGTACTTACTTGTACGTACCTTGTCATTGAGATTAGAAATGGGCAAAGACTTCGAGCACGGGCCTTGGTGTCTAGTGCCCCATCTTGACCAATCAGAGTAGACTCGATCTTTTGCTGACCAGGATTATGTAACCTGGGACGCCGAGGGAGTGCGGAATAGCTCTCTAAATTGTTTGACGACATCGACTTCCTTGACGGCGCGACATTCATTTGCCTTTCCTATACCATTGACCACCAAACTCGACCACAATGGCTAGCAAGATCGCACCCATACTTTTTCGCACAGCTGTCCGTTCTTCAAGGAGGGCAGCAAGACCACAGATCCGTGCCTTCACGGCCACCACATCAAAACCGAGCGACACGCTCATGGTAGTACGTTCTGCTCTTCCCGACCCCTACGATCTCGATCCTTCGACGACGACGTTCCGGTCACACATGCCTGGTTCTTTTCTCAACAGAGCCTGCTTTTCCTCATCTTCCGCAAGCCCCCAGTCTCTTCGCCAATTGGCAGACAATGCTAACCCAATCCGCCCACACAGCACCGCAACACCCCCGACAACAACCCCGATATCCCCTTCAAATTTACGCCGCAGAATGAGGCCGTCATCGCCGAGCTGCTCAAGCGCTACCCGCCGCAGTACAAGAAGGCCGCTGTGATGCCCATCCTGGATCTTGGCCAGCGCCAGCACGGCTTCACCTCCATCAGCGTCATGAACGAGGTCGCACGCATTCTCGAGATGCCACCCATGCGCGTCTACGAGGTCGCCTCCTTCTATACCATGTACAATCGCACGCCCGTGGGCAAGTTCTTTGTCCAGGCTTGCACGACGGTAAGCTGCTTCTCCATTTGCTACCTACATCAGATGATCGTCCGACAGAGCAGCTGGGGCGGAAGAAGAACCAAATCAAAGTTCCGCAAGGCTATCATGAGACAAAATGTGGCTAACTACCCCTCAATTCCAGACTCCCTGCCAGCTTGGCGGCTGCGGCTCCGACTCAATTGTTAAAGCGATAGAGGAGCACCTCGGCATCAAGGCCGGCCAAACGACCGAGGACGGTCTCTTCACCTGGATCGAGGTCGAGTGCCTGGGCGCCTGCGTCAACGCACCCATGGTGCAGATCAACGACGATTACTACGAGGACCTGACACCGGAGACGATGAAGTCGCTGCTGACGGCGCTGAAGGAGTCCGCAGGCGACGTTGCCAAGATCCCCAAGCCGGGCCCACTGAGCGGGCGGTCGACGTGCGAGAATAGCCAGGGCCAGACAAATCTGACGAGCGAGCCGTGGGGTCCCGAGGTCACGAGGTCGGATCTGTGAGGCAGAGACAGGTAGACTGGAGCAGAGGGGTGAATAGAGCGAAATGAAATTTGAAGTGATGATACAGATCATGGCGCCCTTGTAAATATGGACTGTACTGTTCCGAGACCAAGAAGACTTTTTTTTATAGACAATTGAGTCTGAAGCTCGCTATGTGAATATAGAGAAATGGCATAAGTACGACTCGTCGTCAAAATGATGGGGATGCGCCGCGCCATATGTCCTACCAGAGGTATCCATCCAGGCAGGCAGATCTGAATAGACCTCATAGGATATGTTCAACTAAATCAAGGCTCCCGCTTCTCACCTCCCAACCTAAGAATCCATCCATCACCCAACCTACTATTCTGCCCATCTAAGCCACCCCATAGCACGACACCCCTCTCCTCCAGCTCGCCCATATGCGCTGTCGCGAACCAGCCTCGTGGCCCAGGTCCCTTCGCTGCGCCGATATCCTCGTCATCGTACGCCTCCGTCTCGACCTTGAACCACTTACCCTCACCCGCAGCTGCATGAGCCCCGCCCAGCCAGCTGGCGGCAGCCGACGGACGAGGCAGCTCGTATGCCCAGACGTCGTCCCAGAATTTACCGGCCGCATTGTGGCCGTCATTGCTTGGATCGCGCTCCCCGAGCAAAAGGAGGAGATACTCGCGGCCTGTGGGCCCGCCGATGGTCACCGTCTGCAGGCCTGCTACGGAGCGGTGGCCCGGCCAAGGATGGCTACTGGCAGCGGCAGCCTTCGCGAGGGGCTTGGTGCTGTCGTCATCGTTGTCGTCTTCGGCGGTCCTTTCGGCTCCGGGCGCGACGGCGGGCGCTACTCCCTCGGCTAGGATACTCTTCCACTGGCCCCTTGCGCTCAGCAAGATATCGGCCTCGCCGCTGCTGTCGTTGAAAGAGTCGAGGCCCAGTTCGAGACAATCCAGCTGACCGCCCTCTTCGCCCTCGCCGTTGAACCCGCCGAAACGCCAGAGCTTGCCTCCAGCAAGAGAGAGAGTTGTCCCACCCCGCGGCGCTCCGGGTGCAGAAGGGAGCTCTTGCCACACCTTCGAGCGCACATCGAAAGCCCATACGTCGTTCGCCCTGCCCTCGGTAAAGCATCCACCGTGAATAATGAATGTGCCGTACCCATCCTCATCTTCATCCCGGCTGGTGCTGGCCACGCTGCCGATAATCGGGTTCTGAGGGGTGCCGCGGGTCTCCGAGTCGCCCTGCGCCCACTGTGCCCATGACTGCCGCTGAGTCTTATTTCTCGCGTCAAAGTCCCGGGGTAGACTGACACCAACAGCGGAATGGTAGCTCCGGGCGGCGGGGTAATGCTGTCTCTTGTCCGCGAACGCCGGAGAGACAGGCTCGACGGTGGGCAGCCGCGGATCGAGGTAGCTCCACAGGTTGGTCTTGGTGTCGAACACCCACACTCGGCCGAACTCCTCCAGTGCTGCCATGTCGGGCCCGCCGCGGCCGCCGAAGAGGAAGATGCGGTTGCCAATCACGGCCGTCGCATGACCTACTCGCGGGCTCGGGACGTCTCCAAGAGAAGAACGGTCCGGCGATGTTTGAGCGGGCTCCTTGCTTTTGGATGCAGAGGGTTCGGACCCATCCGCGGGTTGTTCTGCCCCTGTGAGATCCACATCGCTCAAGTCCTTGTCTTTGGTCTCGTCTTCTGCAACGGGCTCCACGACGGTTGGGATCTGTACCGTCTCGGGTCTGGGCGCGGCTTTGGCCTTGACAGCGACGTAGTCGGCATTGGCACTGCTGTAGGGGAGCACAATTAGATGCATGTCGTTGTCGACCGGCTTGCGCGGCTCGATCTCGCCACCAAAGACGTAGGCATTGCCGGCGACGACGTTAATCGAGTGGGACGAGCGAGGGAGAGAGGGAACGAAAATGCGCTCCCAGGTCGCCTGAAGGATGGGATCGCTTGGCTGCGCCGCGTGGGCCCACGGCAGCGTGGGCAGCTTGGAGGCAAGCCCCGAGAAGTCAGCCCATTTGGGCATCTCGGACGGGACATGGTCGGAGAAGTTTGGGAATTTGGTTTCCGGAACGGCGGGGACGGAGATGTTCTTCATCAAATCGGTGGTTCGACGTGAGATGGTCCCGAAGGACTCTGTGGTGCGACGTTTGAGGGTGCCAAACGTCTCTCTGGCTGATTCCTGGGTGGGCATCTCGGCAGCGATGCTGGGGAATTGAGGCAGCTCGCTGGGAACGGCGGGCTTGGGAATGTTGTTCCAAACTTCCGTGGTGCGACGCTTCAATGTTCCGAAAGGCGTAGAGTCCTCTGCAGTCTTGGCCAAGTCGTCCACGGCAGCTTTCGGTTCTGTCGATGCCTCGACGGCTGGTGCGGCTGGTGTGTCTGCTGATTCCGACTGCGATGGCATCGTAGCCTCCTCCGCGACCTTGTGCTCGGATGGTTCGGATGATGGATCCATGATCGATTGAGGCCAGTACCGGAAAGTCGACAGTTGGCTCAGTGAAGAGAGTATGACACCGTGGGAGAAGAATCGCTCTCTCACGAGGTGTGTAAGTCGAGCTGGCCTAGGAAGCTCACCGTATTTGGGGCTTAGCTTGTGACGTAAGACGATGTCGGTGATAATATACGGGGGATGTTTTCGGTCTTCTGCACAGCAGCCTGTTATAAAAGGGGTTGGCCAATCAGCATCTCATGACTCGAGCAAGCTTTCGGACAATGGCAACTCCAGTCTTTACGATGTTCCAGTGCGATGCATCACTTTACCTGAGCAATTTATAAACCCTCGCTGCCGTTTGTTACGACCCCAAGCTGACGTAGCTGGTGTCGGCTGATCTGTTGATCTGTGTGGAGAATGGATCTGTAGGACATGAGAGGTCCACACAATCCACTTCGACGCTGTGTTGTGATACGGCCCAATACTTGAAACTGAAACCAACCTTGGGGACGCGCTGGCAGCACAGCTCATACAGCTTGAATTGTTAGCTGCAAGGAGCTCCTCACAGACGAGGGGTCGCCTAGGTCCCTTTCTGGTAGGACTGCTATTGTCAGGCACCCAACACAATTGCCATACAATCCATCTACTCACAGCGATATTAGGCCATTTCCAAATGACAGACCACTATACATCCCAGAACATTCTATCAGTCCCCCAGATAATTATGCTCGATTTCACTGCGAAGAACGTATAAGGACTCCTCGCCGTGTGCACCTGTGCTCCGTGCACTCACAATACGATGGTTCGACTGCCGCCCTCTCCAGGGCCTTCTGTCCGGGGATTTGCCGGGATGAATGATTTCCATATGTACGCAGTACCTCCACGCAGCCTGCGCCCTGAATTTATGCTTCATTGTGTGAGCTTTTGAGATATTGACTTGTCGTGAATCTGTTCGATTTACGCATGCGAATTGCTCTTACCTATGAACGTTCCTGCCCACCTACCTGGGTAATTTAGTACTCGAAGACAGTATCAAGACTTCCCGCTAATACTGCTATTCTCTTTCATTGAACGGTGTCCTTGAATAATGCTTTTTCCTTCGACGATGGATTGGCATCGCGATGAAGTCTCGGAAAGGATTAGGTAAGGATACGCCTTTAATATCATAAAGCTTTCATTTGTTGGATAGCTTCCACGTTCTGTAAAACCTTCACGTGCTATCAAGCTTTCAAATGCCGTAAACCTTTATACGCCAGAAAGCTTTCGTATGCTCTAAAGCATTTAGTTTATAAAGCTATTGGGTATCTATTGTACCCGTTGTGACTTGTGGTGACTAGAAGGTGCGACGGGGCCATGCCAAATATTTGCTTAAAAATCCTTCCTTCCAGGTTGCAGACTTCAGTTTCTTCTCTTGCTCTTCAGTCGACGCTGGGTGTAAGCCTTAGCACATCACCAGGAAGCCTTCATTTGTCATAAAGACTTTTACTCTCATGAGCACTACCTAGGTAAACAGTGCACTCCTGCACAAACACTACATTACGCCTACATCAACACCACCAACACTACCTTCTCCTTCATCGTCCCCAGCGGATATTGTTGTAGCATGTCACTGGAACGAGAAGACCTCAGACGTGCCTGGATGTCATCTCTGAACACTGATCCCCCCGCTGCTTCATCAACGGAAACCTTCTTACGACTTTTACTTCCCTGATGATCCGCAAGTCTGATTGTGATTCATCGAAGGTGGTCACCTGGGGTGATGATCTGCTTGTGGTATAGATCACCGCAGCTGTCACGCAGCCGGGAGCCTGCGGTCATGGCCGACATTTACCGCAAGCCGCAACCCAAGGATTAGCCAAAGAATCCCATCATGACTTTCTGTCACGCTCTCGGCCTTCTTCTCGACCATCAGTCTCCAGTCAGTCTCTATGCTGTCCTTTACCTCACACAATAACCTGCAGTGGTGCTAACCAGACGCAGGAGGACCAAGGTTAGAGAAAGGCGGGTGAGGGATGAGGCGACAGTTGGCGTGTCGTTAGCTGAATGGAGGGATCGTATTCTGTTGACGAAGTACATCACCAGTATATTGCGATGACTCCAACTCAACTTACTTAGGGCCCTCAAGATCAGAGATTCTGGCAAGAACTTGCGGGCAGAAACACACCGGAGGAAGTGGGCAGTCGATCAAGATACTCACCTCGCCACACCGTCTCCCACCAGCACGGCCTCAACCCCAGATTTTACTCGCAGACACCCATCTCTACACTCCACTGATAACACGCCGAAAGCCACACCTCGCTGCCGAGAGGATTCAAGCTCAACGAGCCACGCACGCACTGGGGCCGAGAAGCTCTTCACTACAAACGCTATCTGCCACCAGTACTTTCTTCCTGCCTGACATTGACGACCTAGAGACCGCGGCATGTCTGCTCCACGATCTGGCTCTCTAGTTGCGCTAGTGGCGAGGCTTTGATTATGGGTGCCATCTTGGTTGAAGAGGTCAAGAACGCCATGACCTTATCTCAACCGAAGACAGTGCAACTTTCGCCAAAAGCAGTTCGTTTCGATATAGCGTACGCGAAAAACAGGAGGCACAGGAATTGTTGATGAATGCCGGAGTTCACAGTATAGACCTTTATTCTGGAAACACCCTGATTGTTAAGAAAGATTGGTGAAGAAGGGCTTGAGGAAGAGTTTGAAAGACATACCATCCACATACTCATCTTGACCATTGTGGCTTTTGTTGGACAGATGTACTCCCTATCAGCTGGCTGAGCATCTGGTGTGGCCGCGATGGACAGTTGTGCACCTGTCCCCAAGCGGGCGTACAGCGGTCCAGCGTTCATCCTCCGCAGCCAGTCCAAGTGGAAGTTTTTCGACGACATTCTCATCTTCTTCACCTGCTGGAGCTCTGGTATTTGATGGTGAGGAAAGCCGCTGGTGGTCTGCGGGCGACGGGCGAGAAGGAGCGGCGGACAGAGCCACGTCGAAACTTCTGTCCTCATACGCAAGACAGGCATAGTAATTTTCGATAAGACTTACTTGAAAAAGCCACCGCCGCTGCGTCCAAGATGAGCACTCGGTAGGCGTACTCTGCCGCACGCACTCCTGTTCTCCTCTAGGCGATCTAGGTCAACTCCAGCGTGTGGACAACGAGATGTCTTCATGATGCTCACAGACAAATGTAGCCGGGCCGAAAATAGGTCAACCTGGTCGTCGCAGTACATACTGCACTTCCCACGTGTCCAACTTCAGGAAGACCAGGAGCAAGCAAGTACGTCAAAGAATTTGTGTGTATCGCGACAGGATGCCTCTACTCACATGAAACTTCAATGAGCTGTATTTCTGTTATGCATTGTTCGAGCTTCAAGTTAAGCGAGCGAGAGGTCCCAGATACATCTGCGTTCATCTTAGTGGAAGCTAATAGAGTCGATGGAGCGGTAATTACCAGGCCAGACGTGGCAGGAAAAGGTGACAAATTCAGTGTGATGAAGACTGTGCGAAGTGGAGAGTTTCACAACGGAGTGTGACTCAAGGCCAAAATCAAACGAGGAATCTTATGTTGGGAAACAATTAGATGGTTTATGAGAGCGTAGTAGAGCCAACAGTGGCTGACGAGTCTGGGAGGCAAGCTTCGCGGTAGCTGAGGGAGGGTTGTATCGACTTCTCACAGGTACGCGCAAGGTCGAAGCCAACAATAGATCCTGGCCTGCTGAGGCGAGGCGAGAAGCAACGTTGAGCCATTTGATAATTTTGAAGTTTGGTTTTCATTCGTTTGATTCTCCTTATTCAGACGACGTGTGTGTGTGTTGAAGGTACTCCGTACACTACACATATAGGGAAGGCGCTTGAATGTTGGGAGAATGACGGCCGAGAGCATTTTCAATGGCTACCAAAGTTGTGCGACCACGTCTGGCGAAACGGCGGAAAAAAGCACTATGGATTTCATGATGAAGACTCGGTCACCCTCGAATTTCTTTTTGATGCCATAGATGCTTCGATACGACGAATGACTAAGCTGTCAACAAGCGATCCACGCTGAGGCTCCTCTGGTCTAAATCGGTAAAGCGTGGACACAGAATGTAGCCGAGTACGAATTCGTAAGAGCGCATTTCAGAAGTGCCAAACCGTGGCCATGAGGTTTCAAATCCTGAAAATACCCCGGCAGTCCGTTTCAATGCACTAAGCTTATAGCATCCCGAAACCAAATCTGCAAAACGCAGCGTTTAAAACTCGACACTTTCGTCCGAGGAGCCACCAGACGATTCACTTTCCACAAACAGGAGAGCTTGCAGTGGCAATACAGCCCCTCTGTCTGCAAGTTCAGATGCGAGGTTCGGTTGAAACCGTCGGAGCGAGCTGTCACCGGTCTATTTGGAAAAGCCTTTTGGGTTGAACGAATTGGTTGGTGCCAGAGTTGTGCGGACCGCGATGGACTTGGCGCCCGAACCGGCGAACCAGTCTTGGGCATTGTGTCAATCCTGAGATGACTGCCATTACGAGGAAGTCGAGATGAATGTTGTAGAGATCTCACTTGGCAATGTATCGAGAATGCTTGTTTGCCTTGTTGCCTTGGCTTTCGATGACATGTCTTGTCATTGGCACATCTGCGGGGGGGTCATCTCCAGATCCCCAGGAAACTTTGAACCTTGTCGGACAAATTCGGCTACCAAGCTTTGGGTTCTGGAGACGTTGAAACCTTGTCAGTCTATCGACCAGGTAGATCCGAAGCTTGGACTATTTGCAAATCTCCAGCAAGTAATGCCGAATATAGTTCAAATCACGAAAGGCTGAGCAGGCCTGTGGCGATTGGTCCAAAATATTGTAGGAGGCTGGCCAGGCGGCTGTATGACGGCGATGTTTGGGCGTTTGGCGCATAATGATCCTCGTGTTTCCCAGGAGATCTTTCTAAAACGAGGGTATCGTGTAAATCCGCGCAAACTATCTTTGTAAAAACACACCAGCAAATGGGAGGACAGCAATGGAAGCAGATCGATTACGTATGTTCTGAGCTGCGCAGGCGAATTTGCCCTATGGTAACCCAAAATTCAGATGAGATGTCTTCGGGATCAGTAGAACCGCGGTATCATCCAAGTCTTCGGTTGCCCAGAGGGTAAAGCATTAAGCATCGCGTATAGACTTACTCCGGGCCGTCAGCTAGTGCAACCCAGTCCCGACAGGTCCCGTCCAGTTCCCGTACAGCGAGAAACCAACACGACGGGTCAGTCAGGGCGTCAGGGGGCAAAGGGACACATTCCGGAGTCCGCACTACGGACGGATGTTTGACATGGTAGCCCGCATCCTTGACGTGGGCGTGCGTGGGAAGGGGGCCAAGCCACACAGCCTTGTCCCAAAGGGGACAAAGGCAAGGGCTCCAGACCCGCTTTTGATCGCAGTGATCCTTGTGCGGCTCAACGAAAGTCAGGAAGCTTAAACCAACCTCGTTTCACCCCACCAGCAAATCGCAACCGCCACACAGTCATTGCCTTGGGCCTGGCGGCGCTTTATGGAGGAGGCTTCAAACATGCCCAACTTTGGACGAATCGGCAGCGTGCGAGATTCTGGGCGTCCTGCATGCGTGCCCCTTGCTGCGGGAATGCCAGGGGTCCCTGTTAGCACCACGGGTGCCCAGGGGGGGGTCCCTTATGCTTATTCTCGCCCTACACCAGGGGACATAGAGCTAATACCGCTCAGCCTCGTGGTTTGTTCTTCCGTCTCGCCTATCGCAGTGCTTCGTTTGGCGGCTTCAGGCCAATCGCAACCCTGCAAGCCATGATTTGGCCGATCTCCTGTCCATCTCCCGCTGTCGTTGGCAGATCGGTCAGGTAGTGTTCCGGTCTTCGGTCACAGCACATTGATCCAGGCACCTCAACTACATCGTCGGATCAATGCTTCACCTGATCTCTGAGGAAGATGGGATCTTTGAGTCGAACTGCGCCCTGGTAGTCACGTTGCCCAGAAAAGGTCAAGCCTGTCAAATTGCTTGTCGTCCTGGGCAAAGGTCATGGCATCCGAATTTTCTATAAGACTCTTGGACTACTCCATCATTGCTGCAACCATTCTTCCCTCTCATCATCATCATCAGCTTCAGCAGTCGTCTAACCGTCTTTTAATCAGTCTTCCTTTCTTCAGAGCCTGGAGCTCCTAGCAACTCGGTCACTTCTTAATTCCATCTCATCATCAATAACATCACATCCTCCCCGCAACAACCCCCAACATTATCAAAATGCAATACTCCAGCGCCATCCTCATCTCGGCCTTCGCTGCCACCAACGTCTTCGCCCACGGTGTCGTCACCCAGGTCCAGGGTGCCAACGGTGTGACTCTGCCCGCCCTCTCCGTTCAGGATGGCACTCCTCGTGACTGCCCCAGCCCTGGCTGCGGCGCTGAGGCCGACACCTCCATCATCCGCAAGCAGGAGCTCGGCACTACCAAGGCCACTGCTCTCGGCCGCACCAACGGTGGTGGCCCCGTCGACGCCGCCACGATGATCAGCACCTTCATGGACGGCGCTGCCGGCAACACCTCCGAGGTCGTTGCAGCCCGTGCCGTCCACGAGGCCGCCCTCGCCCGCCGCGCTCTCCTCGTCCGTGCTGCCTCTGCCAACGGTGGAACCAAGACCCCTCAGGGAACCTCCGAGACCGCTGTCAAGGCCGCCACCGGTATGGCTGCTGCTTCTGGCCTGCCCACCACACAGGATGACGGCACCGTCCAGATGATGTTCCACCAGGTCAACCAGGACGGTGCTGGTCCTCTCACCGCTGACATCGACGCTACCTCCGGTGGCACTGACCCCACTGCCTTCAAGACCGCTCAGGTCACCCAGAACGTTCCCGGCATTGGCATTGGCGGTCTCTCTGCTGCGCAGACCATGGACTTCCCCGTCGCCGTCCAGATGCCCGCTGGCATGACCTGCTCCGGCTCCGTCGGTGGCGCCAGCAACGTCTGCATTGTCCGCATGCAAAACAGCGCCCTCGCTGGCCCCTTCGGTGGCTCCGCTGCCTTCACCCAGAGCCCCACTGCCAAGAAGAGGGCCATCGAGTACAACCTCGCCAAGAAGCGATTCGCTCGTGGCCTCAAGGCTGAGGAGCAGTAGACGGTTTCCGACTGGTCGGAGTACTTTGCATGGGGAGCGATTTTTGTTATATACCACATTCTTTTCTGATATCCAACATATGGCATGAATGCCGAATCGGGCGGCTGTATATACATAATGATTTAGTAGAGACGAAATACAAATGATGATTACATTCTTTTAAATCCACTGATGCTTGTGATGTGTTCAACTCTCAATGTGGAATTGTTATGATCAGAATTGTGGCACTGTGCCTACCTTGGTAGTTCCCACTTTTGTGACAATTTTGCTTGTCTGGTCTGGGCCCCCAAAATCAAGGTGACTCTGGGGACGTGAGACACCAGAGCTATCCAGAACAGCAACGCTTGGCTACATGATCGTTTGAGTTCGCAAAGTTCATTCGAAGTTACGTCGCCAGCTATTGTTTCAAACATTTGTTGTCAGTTACTCTTGATCATTCTCGGCGATCGCGCGAAACACAAAACGTTTGGACGGTTTGCCCTTTCTGCTACAATCGATCGATTTCACACGCGGCGCCTCAGCATTGGCAATATAGTAGCACGTGGCTTTTCTTATGAAGCTCCCAGCAACAATAAATGGTGTCTTAGCCTCCCGTATAAGCATATGAAACTCTAAATTAAGAGTCATGCAGGGACTACCTGCCATTGATATTGACTGATCGCCATATAATGTATCTAGGGAAGGGATTTGGATCGTGCGGAGGCGATCAGCGGAGATCACTCTCAAAATAACATTGCAGAATTCTTTCCCCCCATTATGCTGGCTGATCGACGCTAAAAGCTATATTATGATCGCCCTCGAGACTAGAATAGTACAAAGCATAATGGCCTACTCGGCAGTCATCCGGGTCGAGGGGCGCCGATCATCGTAGAGCTTATGTGGGCGCGCCGTGGAGCAATGTACGGAGGTGCTTTCGTTTCTCTCCTCGAACGGCAATAGAATGTTGCGCCCCATTTATTCTATCATGGATCTAATTGTAGATGACAGGCGGTACGTTTGTACCGCTCCTAAGTAAAAGACGCTCTCGGGGGGCGGACACCTGCCTTCACACATACACGGACGCGCGCAGTAGTGGCTGTGTCAATATCGCTTCCGCTCATCTAGCCCGGTCCTTTTTTTGGTATAGACATCCAACGTATTTAAATCGATTGAGTTTCCTAGAAAGCCGCCTATGGGTTCGTAACTATCGTGCGAATGCTTGTGGGATGGTCCCTTCGCAGTATTTGTCTGTATTATAGGCAATCGAACTTTCGATTCTTGCAGCGGACACTACTTCCTTATGATCTTCATGATATTGAGATCTTGCACTGCGACTTGGAACTCTGCAAGCTGAAATGAACATGGCATTTAAGAAGAGCCTTCTCGAGAAATTTGTAGTGCTCAAGTATTCCATCGCTGTGAACATAAGCCAACCTATGGCCGCAGAGAAATGAGAGAGCCCTCCCACCCCAGCCTATAACACCTTGTAGCTCCGAGCTCGCATTTGTCAATAAGAATATGATCCTCCTTGAACGATAAAGTCGCCATACATCGTCTTTCACAATGCCCCTGTCGAAACACCGCATGTATCGTCGTCGTACATGGAAGTGAAGATGATGTGCAAGCCTGCTGACAACAACCACTAAGGATTTGATGTCACGATCAGGCCCCAGAATAACTAACTCCACAAAAGGACTAACAGCAAGTTGAAATGAACATCAATAGATGTACCACACAATGGAAAGCTCAAAGACAATAGCCTCCAACATCTGGAAAAAGGAAAGACTCGAGATCATTCCCAGCGTTGGTCAAGACATCCATACACGTAGCATCCACAAACGCACCACTCATATCTAGAGAGACGGAAGACCCTGGTGTTGCAGCGTAGGACGTCGTCATCGATGAGGGCAGCTGGTGGGGATGTGAATGGGCATTACGCGCATCCAGATTCGACCCCGGCGAGGATGACGACTTGAACTTGACGTACTCGGCCTCTAATTCCGCGTATGCATGGCTGAGGATGTCGTTGCGCACACGCGCATCGCTGAGCATTTGTTCCAGGTCTTTTATACGCTGGTCTTTACGCTCGCGGTAGGCGCGTTGCGACGCACGATTCTGGGCGCGGCGGCGCTATCACATGCGCTGTTAGCCCTCTGGGTTCCATGTGAGCAAGTCAGGGTGCCGGAACAAAAGAGGGCACGCCGAGGAGAAAGAGAAAAAGAACCCCGATGACTGGCTGATCCGAACCTCTTTCGTCCAGAAAACAGCCTTGGTGAATTACCGTTCATGAAAATGGGAAAGAAACACAACAAGGCAGGATCTAGAAAAACGGTTCGGGTATCAAGATTCCATTTCGTTGTGGTGCGCAATATCAAGGCTCTTCGCGGGTGAACTGGTTTCCAATCACATTCTTCTGCTCCGGCAAAACCTGGCAGTCAAGAGCCTCAAGAAAAAAAATTGTGATGGGTATACAGCATGATGATAGGAATAACATGATGATAGGAATAGTGGCATCGCACAGCAGGACCAACGCAACCGCATGCAGCGAGTAGCGGGGCCGCTATGACACGACTGGTGGACGCAAAACAGTGGGTAATGTTGTGAATGGTCGCCTTGAACATACCGAGAGGACTGAGGGTGGGGAATTCTTGTATCGATTCTCCCGCTTCCTCTTGGGCAAATTTTCTGGCTGTGACCTCGTTTCTCCAGACGCTGTCGCCTCCAGAAGCGACTCGCAGCCGTCATCTGTCTCCCGGCTTTCCGGGCTAGGAAAAGCACTTGGTCCAGTGGATTCTGTCGAAAATCTCATGTCATACTAATGATGACTTATCAGTGACGAGATTGTGTGATTAACAAGTATAGATGATTCTTGGGCAAACCCACTGGTGATGGTGCTGAGCTGTGTGAGTCCGAGTGATTGGCCTCAAAATAGTGATCGTGGTTCGCGAATTGATCCTGGTAAGCGTTCGATGGTGACGGTACGTGGAGGAAACTGCTGGTCTCTTCCATACTATTGAGCTGGAATATGAAGTGTAGCGGCCACAATTCTGATGTAATTGGTGTTGCAGAAGCATAAGACTAGGTCAACATTTTTAATGCTGTTAAGAGATAAGAATCCCACAAGGTGTGACGGGGGTTTGGGAAGAGGAGAGGTTAATATAATACAGACATCTGACTGAACAGAAAATTTGAAGCTGGTACCTAGGTAAGATGGGAACTGTTTATGATAACGCCCAAGTCGAGGTGAGATACCGCAGGCCATAGTGGTGGGGGTATGTGGGACTAGAGACCTCACATGCGTTCGCCGCACGGCTTCGCCCGACGTATCGTTACATCAGATACAAGACCAGTGTGTTCCGCGGAGAGAGCAAGGTTATGAATGCTAAAGTACCTCGACATAAAATGCACTTCCCAGTCCGTTGATACAGCAGATGGCAACTCATTGGCGCCGCCTGCACGAGGTAGTGCCGGGGCTCCCTGGTGCCTCATTGTCGACTGTCTTGGACCCTTCCTCCCTACCAGATTCAGGGCTGGTCCGTCTGGCGTTCGTCTGGCAATAGATACTTGGAGATAACTTTTGTGCTTCTGACAAAATTCTAGACATGAAAGGTCACTGCCAAGCTGAGCTCGTTGGCTCCGGCTGGCCAACATGTCAGCAGGAAACCCCTCTCCAACCCGTAGGCAGGCGCCCAGTAGCCAGTGGCGGTCATTCCGCGGGAAGCCCATATTAGTGTTAGCTCTTTGTCATGCTGTGAGGCTATGGCGGATGTAGCTAGAAACTTCTCTATTGCCACAGATTTCACAATGTGCAGACCATATGGTCGTTGTACTTTCTCTTTGGCGAATACGCGACTGAAATGGTCAGACTTGCTGCTTGCGTTGGAGGGTCCCAGAAGCGGTAAACGGCCCCTCCCTCCCATCCATATTGGGAAGACAGACCAGGGTCGAAGCTCAAGGGTCTTGAGCGGTTCCAATTCTGATCCACGCACTGTAATAGATGCCGCCTCACTGACTGTCTGTGTCCTCGTGAATCGTTCAAACCAACATTTGCATATAGCGGGAGTGAGTTTCGAGCCTTAGAAATGACGCCCGATGTATGTCTCAGCCTATTGACGCTTGTTGGGTTCTGAACGAGCACACAAGTTGATTCAGCCGGGCTGAAGATGCCCACAGAACATCCCATGTGTATCAGCGAAGTGCCACAGCGCCCGGAAAGCCCTGTCTCCGCAGGCCCCGCCACCGGTCTTACTGCAAATTACCATCAATATTCATAGACTGCAACCCCTTGGGCCTCTTCAGGAACGCTATGCTTCATCTTGGTGGCTTCGAAGCTCTGTTCAGCTTGGTAAGTCAAGGTTTTCATGTCGAGTCTTGGCTAGAGAAAGAAGGCTGCATTGTGACAGCCAGCCCGGTGGTTTTGGGTGGCATCAATGAGAAGATAGTCCTTGACGACAGCCCACGCCAGAGAAGATGAGTGGGTGCTCTCTGAGACAATGCCGAGGACGTGACGACCCTACAAACTTGCTTCGCATTGGTGCATATTGGAATAAACTGGCCCAAGAAAGCCCCGTGTCAGCATAAAAGCCGCGAAAGAGCATCTGAGTGACCGTCGGCATTTGTGCCTTGATTCGCGTCTATTCAATTTGCCCTGTCTCGTCGTTGACAATTGCCGTGGACACACCAAGTGAATCCGGCATGTTCAAGGCTACAAGATCGACACCATCAAGATTCTCTCGTCTTTTGGACTCGAAAATCTTGACTGCGCAAGGGACATCCGAGCTTGCGGCTCTCTGCTGAGGTAGCGGTCAGGCTGCTCAGGGCGACCCGCAGGTGTGTGGTCAGCAGCCTCCACCCAAGCTGTCAAAGGAAGAACGAAAAAAAAAAAAAAAGGCAGGGATTCATATGTGAGATTTGCTGATCAGCATTGCCTAATTGGGTGTGTTTACCGGTGATTTGTGCAGCCTTGGCCGAGGAAGTCCTTGACGCTTGCAAAAGAACCGAAGAAGGCTCTAGGGCCTGAGCTTCAGGCATGGTGGAGCAGATCCAAAGATAGAGTACTTAGCCCTTGTGATGTGATGTGATGAGGATCTTTGGCCGGCCCACAGCATTATGACCTTGCTTGTGGTATTTCATTCGCAGGACACCAGTCCGACTCGAAGAAGATCTCGATATCTCCGGAAGTGCCATGTGCTGCGTCGAGCCCCTGACGCGTGATATGGAAAGTCAAAACACAAACACAGTAAGGACTTTCTTTATTCGTGCACTGAGAAGGCATGTGGGCCGTCTGCAGCATAAAGGGTGCTTAAAAAGGGTCCAATACCCGTGGCGGCTGCTGCCGATCGCATGTTGCTTGCCTGCGTTTGATGTCTGCCAGACTTGGGTCTTCGGCTCTTTGTTCGCCGGCTTGTATCAATGATCGATGGTACCGCATTGCAGTATCATAGCAATATTAACCCACAAACTACATTCCCCTCATTGGGATGGCACCGCAGCATGCAGTCAGCTTCACACCACCCGCACTCCTCCGCTCAAGCCTGTAGTTTCTCACCCTTGAAAAACGACTTCGTAGACGTTCGTAGACGTTCACTGACGGACAAGGCTGTGGCTCGAGCCTAGGCCTGCGATGAGAGGGGTACCTTGCCTCCGCCATCCAATGAATTGCAAGCCCGAGCGCACCCGATTAAAGTAGCAGGGCTCGATAGTTCGGCCCGGTGCTTCCAACAGCCTCCAACGGGTATCTTTCAGTCACCTGCCATCATTGTTATTGATCATGGCTTTGGCGCCTGGAAGAGTTCGTGCGAAGTTGACCCTGTTCTGTTGCGACCCTGTTTGGCGGAGATTCGTCAGCTGACGGCTAATTGCCAGAAATGCGTCCGATAGGAAAGTTCATCGGCACTTGAGAGCAGGCTTCTCTAGCATTGCTGTCGAAGCCACGGAACGACCACTTGTAGCTCAGACAAGTGGTCCAGAATATCGCTGGAGCGTGGCTTTGAGGAAAGAATGTAATGCTGGCCATAACCTCTCGCAGAATGATAGCCACATCTGAAGCATGGGCCATCGATGATTTTCAAAAGCACGAGAGGTAAGCGTCTTACACCCGTGTCTATTCCGCGGTCTCTGGCCCTGATAGGCAAGCAAATGAGGCCAAATCGAGAACATCTTCCCAAGCATAGAGAAAGCACCTCCACTTGTAATGCATTGCTCTACTGGGACGTTCCAGGCGTTTTTGCGTCGAGGGATCGCTGAAGCGTATCCCACCTTCAGAGTGGGTAAAATGGATCGGCGGGCAACCCCAGACTCGAGCGGATGTGATTCCACTCTGCCGCGCAGGGATGTGGAGGATGTACTGCACATGGTATGCAAGATAGGCTGTTTGGGACACTGTGGTGTTGCGGTGCAACAGCAGCTCGTTGCAAAGCCAATGGCATGGGCATGAGGAGACAGGCTATCCTTTGTGTCGTACTTTTGCTTGAACCAGATATTGCACTCCCGCCACCCGCCGGGCTATTTGTTCCAAGGATCTCCGTGGATATGTTGTCAAGCTTCTTTTGCAAAATATTTTGAGCCTGATAATCTGTATTGGCATCGCATGGTCGGCAAACTTTTAGACGAGACTTGGGTAATCTTAGGCAATAATACAACACATCCTCAACTCTGATGCCAAGGATCGTGACATCTCCACACATCATGTGAAAAGGCCTGCAAATGTGAACAGGATATCGACCGCAGCCACACTCCCTTCCTCTGAACGTTCTGGGTATACTCCCCGCTGGCCGCCGGTGGCCGATGGTTGTCAACCGAATCTCGGGTGACACGACAATTGTGCCGAGCACATGAAAGTAGACGCTCTGCTCCATCCACTCGAAAGCGTTGAACACGGCCTGATGAGGCACGCCGAAGTCTGGGTGACTATTCTCGGACGAATTGTCTCACTGGTTCTTCCCGTTTACCGAGCCTCAGACTATTCTGGCAGCCTGACTGCCTGGCCATCTGGTTTACTATACCATTTTCTCACGTAGTGGATACCTGCCCTTGGTTCGTTCAGGAAGTTGGTCGTCCCCTGCGCGCAGATTTAGCTCTGCAATGGCCAACATGAACCTGCGCGCCTCAAAGAATGTGCTATGTTCAGAACCCGCACCCGTGAGTAGCGGTGAAAGGGTCAAGACCTCGTTGTTTCCTTTCCAACTTTGGAATTTCGTCGTCAAATTTTAGATGGGTCCAGGAAGATCGTGAGCAATGCTGACCCAATCTCATTGAGACCGCTCACCTGACAGGGGGCGGCATGACGTGGGGAAGACCTTTGCGAATTTTATTTTTTCACGAATACCAACGGACTGCAGTTGGCAAAACGCTGCATTTTTATGTCAATGTTCCAATGCATTATGCATTTAGCCAGGTAGAGAGGTCATCTCATAAATGGATACGGAGAGGCGTTATTTTGGTACCGAATTGCGAGTGAACCGGAAGTAAGCGCTGCGCTCCTACAAAAGCCCGTTGTGCATGTATACACGTTGCAGATCGCGGTGGTCGCGATGCATGATAAGTGCGTGGGTGTCGTAAGCGCCCAGGCAGCAAGCGACAATGATTCCAAATGGTTCCACCACCGCGGCCTGGATCGCCGCCCTACAGGACTCTGCACAGGACTCTGCATAATAAGCCTGGTTGCTCTTCCTTGACCAGCTCTTCACTACGTCCCTGAAGATCACATGGTCTGCCATGAAATTAGAGTGGTGGGCAAAGCGGAAAAGATCTCCTCCAAAGCCCTTTCCTTGGGCGGCGTTCAGGGTCGCATCCAGTCTTGATTACCACAGCATTTTCCTGTAGGAGGTTGCGATTGCCAGGTTTGCTGCAGTGTCCCTTCGTTCTCAGAGCCTGACTATCAGCAAGTCCCTTGGAGGCACGTGGCCCGGGTGTTGCTGTACGAAGGGAGCGCTCCGGGACGGCGGTGAAGCTAACATTTCTTGTCGATCTAGTCTATCGGGCTGTCCGTACAGAACATGGTTGTTGAATAGAGATCCGAAATGATTGGTTTGGTGGCTTGATTAGATAATTTCGGCCATTGAGATCTATTTGATTGTCCCGAGTGAGTATGCAGGCAAGATGTCGACAGGACCGAAGCTCGCCAGCCAGCGTTGAAACTGAAAATATCGTCGCATATGCCCCGAGATCGCTGTGTGACTTGAGACTAGAACATGACAGGAATCATGCGGCATCTCATCGTTGCGAAGTTTTTCATTCCTGGTGCCAGAATAAGTGCTCCGTGTATGATGCTCTACTTTTTGTAGATCCACACTTCGCGTCCAGACATCACGACGCAGTATTGAAGATCGTGTTACAGCAAATGCTTATTGGGTGAGCTTTTCCAATCCAGCCTGAGCCTGTGCCACGCCATCAGGGAAGCCGTTCTCTTTGCTGACTTGGATCGCCCGTTCATATCGTCGACGGGCCTGAGTGGAATCCCCAGACATGGCCGCAATGTCGCCGAGGTTGACAAGGGCTACAGCACATGCTTGATCACACTCCGCCGACCTCTTATCTCCACTTGGCTCTTTTGCGTGCGACAAAGCATTCTTTGCCCATCTCTCTGCCGAGTCCAGGAGTTCCTTGCGGGTCCATGTCTGCGTTGACGCTGTTGACGGTGCTACTGCGCCTTGCCCGCTTGGAACCACACTCTCGAGAGTCTCGTAAGGTGCCCGAGGCGGATGTTGAGCGAACGAAACGGCAAGGTTGTTCACTGACGACACGTCAGTCTATTGGTTCTTGGAACCTATCTCGGGATCGTGCTTGAGAATTAGCAAGACTTACTGATTACAGCGAGATGACATGGGTCTTGACAGAAACGAAGCGCTTGAAAGAAGAGTGGTAGGGCAAGGTCAAATTGCCCTTTCCTCTCATAACTGTGACCCAGAGCTGTGACCGTCTGTCAGCGAAATCACTCACTTTGCACCCGTTCCAAGGCTATTACTTACACTCCATGGCACCACCTACTTCTTCTGGTGTGATCCATATACCCTCGCCGTCCTTGACGCCCTCGGCCGCCCTTCGCTGAAACTCCTTAAGTGCTGTCTCGACTCCCCACATCAGATGATCATGGGATTTGTCCGTATCGAGAACCTGATCATGGGCGTTGAGCTCTCCTAGCGCGATACTGAGTTGAACCGACTTGAGGAGAATGCGATTTCGGGCAGGCCAAAACCAATGCTCGAAATCTTCCTTCGTGATGGTTTTTGCTGCTTCCCCTTCTCCCAAAACCTTCCCTGGGATAGGCGCCCGGGGCAGCTTCTCAGGTGTCGTTTCTGACTTTTTCAACCATTCCTTGTGCTCATTGAGGACAATATCTAAAACTTTTACTGCGCTCCTGATATCATTCAATCTGTGTTCGAACCATGAGGCGAGCTGGATCTTGATTCCGGTCACGTCGTCCGAGAAAGGGTCGAGACCATGCGCGGCGCATTGCTCGAGGGCTTTTTTGTAATATTTGAGGGCGAGCTCGGGATCATGTTGGTGGTTGCTGTAATAAAGGGCACGTCTCAAAGACTGGGCAACATCCGGAGGGTACTTTGTGAATTGCCTGGCATAGAAGTAGGAGAAGTACATGTATACCGTGTACGCGACCGCGCCGGCCATTCCTGCGAGGCTAGCTTGTGTCAGTGCTGATTGGCAAGACTATTTCCTGGAAAGTCGCTTACATGATCAAGGCGAGAACGAGCTCCTCAGGACTTTGACGAAATAACTTTTTCAGGCTTTGACCCTTGAAGATGAGATCGAATCGCAAGGCTCGGCGTAAGATCGCCCCTATACTCGGTGGTTGCGGTGCTGTGAATTCGGCGGGCCTCGAGGGCCGCCTGTGGTCTGCAAACCATCGCGCATGTCCTGACGTGGATGCCCGTATCTTTCTGACCTCCGTGGTGCGGTATCTGGGCGCGGGCGAAGTTCTCAAGATCCGGGTCGACGACTGGAGGGGAGATTTTTGCGGCAGAGAGGCAACCTTGAGTGCCCCATTTTGGGGCAAGTTCATACGGCGAAGCGCGAGCATTGACGGTTTTCACGAATGCCGCAAGCTATATTAGTCGGCGCCAGTGTGGCATGAGGTGCCTGGTAAGTTTCGTGAATGGAGGTGCAGTGTTCGGCGCGTCTGTTCGAGAGGTCGAGATTGTTAGGCACCTTCTGTTGAAATTCATTTAAACAAGCTCCATGACGTGCACCTGCAAGTTACACCCCCCCCCCAGTCGAGCCAAAAATAATATGCTTACTCATGCTGTACAGAATAATGCGGCCAGACCCCACCAACGACGGCCGGCTGCCGAGGCTCCGCCTCTTCAACCTCCGAGTTCACCGTTGTCAATCTAGCCTAGACACAAGTTTGCTCTACTCTGTCTATCCTCACTTGTAGACCAGGAGAGGAAGAGTAACTATCTATATTTTCCGACGCATCACTGTGTTCATAGTCTCAAAACAGACAGGTTCGGCCTTCTGCACCTCATATCAGCCTTTCTGCTCACGCTTCTTCCTACGTCCTATCTCGAAAATGGGAGAATTTAAGCCCAAGACACCTGTTCAATTGAACCCTCCAAAAACCGATCCCATATCTCTGGAGGAGCTAGCCAAGGCAGATGGTGAGTACCAATTGTTCTGCAACCTTGAGCGCCTGTTCTCCCGGCCTTGCCGCCCGGTGCGTGTATACGGACATGTCCTGGGCCCATACGAGAACAGACCCCTAGAGCACAATTGCTGGATAGTTTCTGGATAGTTACTTACTCACCCTGTAGGAAGTGAGGGCAATAAATGCTATGTCGCCATCAAGGTATGGACGTACGGACCGAAGCCTCAAAAAGGACTAGCATCTAACTCATCACAGGGCAAGGTGTACGACGTGACTGGCAACAAGATGTATCAGCCTGGGAACTCCTATAATGGTAAGTGATTAACGAGATTCCGTTCACAGAATGAAGCTCCTGTTTGTGGAGCAGTCTCTTCCTATGCATCCCTCGTGTTCCCTCATTACAGCACTGCAGTCGTGACATATTCAGCTTGAGCCCGGCCTCTCATCGCTTAGAGACTAACAAATCTCTCAAGTTTTTGCCGGCAAGGACGCTTCACGCGCCCTGGGAATGACATCCACCAAGCCGGAGGACGTCAGGCCAGACTGGAAGGACCTACCTGATAAGGAGAAGGGCGTGCTCAACGACTGGATCAAGTTCTTCTCGAACAGATATAACGTTGTGGGTGTTGTGGAGGGTGCTACGAACTTTGATGATGAGGAGATTCCTGCGGCAGAGGCATCCTCCAGCTAGCCAGGGGTAGATCTGAATTTGGAGCCTCGCTCGTCCCCAACACGGCGTCACGACATTTTGAAGAGGAAAGGAATTTAGTCCGAGGTTGCCTTGATGCTGTGTTTTGCTTTCGTTACTGGGCGAGAGACTCGTCAGCCAGCGAGCTTCGCCACATTCCTGTCGCTTTCTCGCAATGAACATTGGCTTCATTCACACAAAGCCCGTTCATGAGAAAGATGCTGGCCAAGTATATGACGCGTGACCGCCAATACCAAGTACATGAAAGATCTCCGACATACCGGATGTTCGATCTGATCTCCCGCTCTCGTCCCCCGTCTCGGCACCCACATTACAGCCGAACCGCTAGCGAGATCTTTGAGGATTGGAGTGTCCACGGCAATGTGCATACGTAGCCAAATCAAGAACAGCTTGTGGGTGCCCAGCCACGTTTCCTTGACCTGGATCAGATGTCCTACGAAGCAGCCCGCCGAAAGATCGCCAAGTGTGCCATTGCGCGTGTCGGCATTCAGGGGTAGAAACCCACTTCCGCCGTGTTGTGGCGAGGTTCGTCAACGACGGCGGCACTGTACTACAGTTGCGCGATCTTGATGGCGAGAAGACGTCAAAATATCGGAATTCACAAGTCACACCATTTCAGGTCTCGCAGCAAGAAGTCCTACCGTGACTGCGTGAGTTGGCATGCAGCTGGCCAGCAGAACGGATGCTGGACTTGATCGGTGTGGAGCTGCCCTGATCACATGAGTCTCTTCTGATGTGAATGAGGTACAGATGGTGCAACGAATGTGAATTTTCTATCTCTCAGTTTCATCGATTGTTAAGGTACCAAGAGACTCCATTCGGTCTGAAGCTTCACAGGCCATTACCAATATTCGACGCAAACAAAATGTGGACGTTCGATGGACGCAACATCAGTCCTTCTTCCAGATGAGATCATGAGGTCCCAGCCTCAGCGAAGAAGATTCCTTTCCACCCCGATTTGAGTATAATGTCAACAGTACAAACGAAAGGAAGAGGCAGATACACCGCCGCTACTCGTCACCACCAACTAACTACCAAGATAACTTTTCAAAGATTGGAACTTTAATCCAAAAACCTGATAACCCGATCCAGCAGTGCTTCATATCAAAATGCGTCTCTCAACGACGACGCCGCTGACCTTGAATAGCTATCAGTTCCTGGACAAAGATGCATGATGACCGTAGATGCTCACCGGTCTCCTGCGCAACATATTGAGGACCCCACCCATTGGTCGATGACTGCATAGCAGCTCTACTAATGCAGCACTTCTCACAGGCTTCGGGGACATCCCACACCTTTTTGAGAACCTGCACGCCGAAACATTGGTGGTTGGGGTCGTTACGTGCGAAGTGGCAATAGTTCTTGCGCTTGGTATATGTGCATTGACAGCCAAAGATGAATTCTTCCCAGTCGCACATGTTGGACCGAGCTTCTAAAGAATTGTAGGAGGCGAGACGTTGGGTCCAGGACTAGGCCAATGAAGGAAGACGAAGTCGTATGGTTTAGTCCGGGTGATTTTGTGAGAACGCTGGGCGGGGGCTTGTTGAGTATCCAACTTCAAAAGAACTGTACGCAGATATGCTTGACAAAGCCTCTCGAAAGAAAAATACCAAAGCTGTGATGGTATGTTTCTGTTTAGGTGATCTCTCGGGGCCTTGATCCCACTATCTGGAGATCGCACCAACCTTCACCCTATTTATATATCTCCCCCACTGCATTGAACGGCGACTCCGTGATAATAATAGACTCGATGTCATCGATCGGGGGCATAGAGCAAACTTGCCAGCTCACATCGCGCACGCACTGCATGCTTCGCGTATCGATTCCAGATGCAGCACAATCTTTCGTGCGTTAACGAATGATGCCAGACGGGCATGTTGACCTGGCAAGTGGAGCATCTCATTTCTCATCTGTCACCTGAGATTCTACAGCATGAGAATCTGGGCTCTGGAATCTTCCTCCTGTCTATACATCGGCGGCTAGAACATGTATACCTATAAGTACAGGTAGGTATAGCTGCCCAATGACCTCCGAGCATGGAGGAGGTCAGCACGATAACACCTCAGCCATCTGGCATATGCGACATACTGTAGATTCCGCTGGGTTGCTCTCGCCGCTATCTCCAGAACCGGGGAAAGATCCGGAGGCATTGTGAGACCGGGAGTCGTCTATCTGGGTATTACGTTGGCTTTCCGGTCTGCAGTACTGAAACGCCATGGGGAAAGCCGAGGAAGGCGCGTACCTGCAATATTGATCGTGTGACAGTAGACTTCTGTGGAAGGAGTCCAGAACGACAGAGCGTGTGCATCATTGATGGTTTCATGCAACGTTGGCGACAGCAAGCAAGCAAACAAACATGCACGACTATGTGGACTGTATGCAATTTGCTTCACACCGTTCGAAGGCATCTTGGATCTAACCAGCTAGAACACATGTTGGGCAATGCTTCCATGCACTCGTGCTCCTGGACGAATATCTCGAAAACCTGAAGAGCAATGCTGCTCCTGGTACAGATCCTAGATGTAGACCAATCCTGACGTTTGGGTAGATGTCTGCTTCCTCAGGTCTCGGGCGTCCCGAGGCCCACATCGGCCCGAAATTTCGGGCTGGCAGTGAGCAAGTGTCTTGGAGCAGAGCCTCAAGCGTCTTGGGGGATCCGCAATGTATATTCAGGTGCCGGATCAGGGCAGAAGGACCCTGAAGCACGGCCGCATCTGCAAGTCATTTGGAACGAATCAGCCGATGTCAGCCTTCTGCCAACCCGGTTCTCGGGAGTCAGGCAGCAAGAGCATGGAACAGAAGCTGTGAGATCCCGCAGGACAAAAACTCTGGTGGAGATCCTGTAGGCTAAGCTGCGAGGGTAAGGTGCAGGACGGTTCCAGAAGAGTCATGCTGCATTTCCGGTTTCAATAGATCGTGCTGATTTGCGGCCCGAGCCTAGATCGCCCGGACAGACAAGCATTAGGAGTATGCAGTTTGCTGGATCTTCTAGGGGCTAGTGACTGCACCCTTTCGCCACGATAGTTCGCGACTGACACCAGAACTGGGCATGAAGAGCTGTCGTATCTTCTGTCTCTCGATCCTGATATGCAGCCACATTCGCGCCACTTAACAGAGCATGCGATAGGATGCTTGTAGAGTTGCGCACTGCCTCCTGTCCAAAACATCCATTGGGAGATGGCCAAATCCAAGGTGCAATGACGGCATGCATCAGATGATCGGCTGATGGCATAGAAGTTTGCAGCCTTGCCAGTCTCAAAGATCTCGACCACGGTGTGATTACTCTGTCTACTGAAGAGAGATATCCACTCGTAGATGAAACACAGCAAATCCAACATGTAGTGGGGGGTGGGGACAGGCCGTCAGCCGCGATTGCTGTCGCGATCCTGTTTCTGGAGACTGAGAGAAGAAAGGCTGGTGTATTACGGCTCTTCTCATGTTGCGGAATGGAGTGAACCGCAGGCACTTGACTGGAGAACAGGTAGCATAGGTGAAAATCCCGAGTCGATTCGAAGCATAGTTGCGGTAGGTCAATGTCGGTCTGGAATCTGGATCCCTACTATCATTCAGGTCATTTCTCTGACCTTCGAAAGGTGTATACCTGGGTAATCTTTTGTGACAGATATGGGCATAGACCATACACAGTCGTCGCTTGAGAAGTGGGCATTTTTTGGATGGTGGGTCTGGATCGCTGTCAAGTACTTGTAGTGTCGTTGTTGGTGGGTACGGCGAGGTTTGATGTTTGCCCACTGAGTGTTAGATGCCCGTATTGCCATCCCAGTTCGAAATTGCTTTGTCAGCTGCCCTTTGGTTGCCTTCTTTCCCCCAAAAGAGGGAAGGAGCGCCCCAAGAACCCCCCTCTCGACACCCTGACCGAGCCGCAGGTCGCCTAATGTTGGTGTCACACGGGCTCCTCATTGGTTAAAACAGTGCATCTAGCCCCCTCAAACCCGCCAGAAAATGCCCTGGATGGCGGAAATGAGGCGAACGAGGCGGAAGGGTGGTTGCCTTGTCGCTTTTGACTTGCGCCCAACTGCGGACGTCACGGGCATATCTGCGATTCTGAGTCCTAGTAGGCCTCAACGAGGCTCCCAACCACCCACGTCCTTCAGCTGCAGGTAATTCAAGCACTTGCATCCCTTCATCCTGCATACCATCGTATTCAAAAGATGGCTTCACTTGACGCGCACACTGCGGTCTCATGATTGCTTGCACTGCCTCCATTCACGTATCACCGTCCGCGCCCAAGTGATGAGAGCGTCGTCTGCCGCCTCGTAGCGAAGACGCAGCGGCATTTTGGCCGAGTTCTCCCAATAGCAACAGATCAGAACAGACCAAATCTTGTCATCTCGGTCCGCAAGAGAGCTTTGAATCCGCTTTCTACTGCGCGAGGGACGTTCGCGTGAAACCCATCTGTCGTCTCTCAACTGGACTTGACTTCTGCTTGGTGTGGATGCTGTTGGCCCACGAGTCTCGTACCGTCGCATCCCGTCTTAACCTGAACAGAATCGCTCCTTGGCCTTCTTGCGTCTCTATTCCCTCTGCTTATGCTGCTATATGGACAGGACTTGTTCTTCGACACTTGTTGCCTGACGTACAAACCATTCACCTATCTGTCCGGCGAGAACTAGAGGACAGGAATCACTCCGCGCTTGAGCCATGTTTGTTCACTTTTCCTCCTGTTGTCTTTATCCCGGATGTTTTCAAAGTTGTGGGTGGCAAGGGCAGGGCACGGGCTGACTTCAAGGTAGCATCATGCCGCAACATTCTCTGTTCGCGAGATCAAACCCCCCAACCTCGGTATGCAGGCAGTCATTGTGCTCCTCATCTTCATCGTCTCGTCTAATCCCCCGTCTTCCCAGGCGCTGAACAGAATGAATGCCCCTCCGCGGCTTGTTGAGCCTGATTCGAGTATTCCCAGCATGTCTTCGACCACCAGTCCAGGCTTGACTGATTTCAGTGATTCTCAATCAACCAGCCATCTCATAAGGTCGTCCAATCCGAATGATACTTTCACGAGACCTGCAGTCCAGCAACAGAATCCGCTCCTCGAGTGGTACACATCGCATGCGGCGCCATGGGACCCTATTCATGGAAGAGCTCGAAACGACCTCCGTGCCGGGGGAAAACCTAACCACCGGCCCAGTGGAGCTGCGTTCTTAGAGTACAGAGACCCTTTCAACTCACCGTCTGACTGCGAGGCCACAACATTCAGCCACATCCCTTCAGACTCAGGATACGGTAGCTTGACAAGAAACAGTGTGGTGGCCGAGGGCTCCTTGTATGGGGATTGTGATCGTTCAGGAGATACTGCAAGTGTTGCCAGCCACCTTGCTGGTATACACTTAGAGCGCCCCATGCTATCAACACTGGAAATTTGGAGACAACCACAAGCTGACCACAATGAGGCTTTGGTGTCCAATGATACCAATAGACTCGTGTGTCCGTACTGCAAGGAAAAGGTGAAGACCAAGTCTGAGTTGAAGTACGTTGAGTCGCCCTCTATAACATACATTTTACTAACCGAGTTTAAAGGAAGCACGAACAGAGACACACCAAGCCCCACTTCTGCACAGCCACTGGTTGTTCTCGTCTGGAAGGTTTTAGTACTCCGAACGACGTCGAGCGGCACATGAGGAGTTGTCACCCCGAAATAAACTCTAAGGGGAAATATTACAAGTGCACCATCGCCAATTGCCGATCCAAGGATAAAAAGTGGCCACGAGCAGACAACTTCAGGCAGCATCTCAAGAGAGTCCATCGAATCCAGCCTGGCGACGATGACTTGGAGAAATATGTCTATACGATGCAAACCTCCCCAGGCCCAGACCTTGCTGGTCTTGGAACATCCGTTGGGGCCGGTCTGGTGTCTATCGATATCAATTCTGTTGGACTGAGCTCCACCCCTTGGGCTTTTAGCGCGCCTTTGACTCAAGAGCAAAGCCAAAGAGACCCTTGCGAGCTGAATGAATACATAAATCAGCAGATGGACTTCCAGCGGCGAGTTGCACAAGAGCACATTGCGATGATGTCCCGTGCCGAACATCATATACCGGACAATATGATGGGAAGCGTGCCTTTGGAACTAGACCCAGAATCTCCTTTGACTCAATTAGAGCCAGTCCACTCTCAGTCACAAGGGCTCCAGGAATTTACTGCCTCTTCAATTTCTGACCAAGAGACGGATTTCGAAGAGCCCAACTTCTTCAATGAGGCTTCCATTTCCGACCATGAGTGCGAGGGGGACGAACAGTCTGTCATTCATCATGTCTCCGGAGAAGACATAACAACATCTAAGGATGCATGTGAGGACCCCAAAGCTATGGAGAAGCCGTCAACGGAAAGTATTGGCCAGTCATCCGCAAATTCTGCGTACCTCGCCCCCATTCAAGATGGTATCATTGTGGAAGACAATGACTCTTCCATCATGTCATCGTCTTCTGCTTCAAGTTCTTCAGATGGCAGCGAGTTCGCGCAACCAATACTTGCAGCAAAAGCAGATTTAGAAAAGCAGATCATCGAGCCACAACTCGATGTATTGGATGTCATCACAGACCAGGACAAAGCATACGATCTTATCAAGGCCTTGAAAGAAAAGGGACTACTCGCAGGGCTCTTGGAGAAGGTGGACTACGTGAAATCCACAGATGCAGAGATGCAATCCAAGGCAGACGCATTGGCCGGACGTGACGTGGGCAAAAACTTACACGTCTGTCCAATACAGGACTGCGAGAAGTCATTTCCAAGGCAATGTGAACTCACGTAGGCTATCAAACTCGCTAAAGTTCGAACCTTTGCTGATACAAGCTGCAGAAAGCATATGAAGCGTCATGCGAAGCCCTACGGCTGTACGTTCCCACAGTGCGTCAAACGCTTTGGCAGCAAGAATGATTGGAAACGCCATGAGAACAGTCAACACTACCAGCTTGAGTTATGGAAATGCAATGAGAAGAGCAAACTCGACATCAACAAGCTGTGTAACAGACCTTACAGTCGTCGCGAGCAGTTCAAAACACACCTGTCCAAAGACCACGGAATTACAGACCCTGTCAGTGTGGACCAAAAGCTAGAAGACTGCCTCGACGGCCGCAATTATGAGGTTCGATTCTGGTGTGGCTTTTGCGTAAAGATGGTCAAAGTTAAGGAGACAGGCTTGAAGGCCTGGCTAGGCCGCTTCAATCACATCGACAAGCACTTCTCTGGTCAGAAGGACATCTCAGAGTGGAAGAGCCCTGATCCAGGCCTGCCAGAAGTGGATGTTTTTCCGACAGGCTCCGGCGAAGCAAGCCACGGAGGACTTCGAAACACAGCCGCACCTCTATCAGCTGGGGCTGAAGGTGGACGGCGGCTCTCGAAACGAGGTGCGGATGGGGAAGCGCCGCAATCTAGACCACTAAAGAAAGCACGTCCTAGTGGAGTGTGGTATTGTGTAAGTCCAGCATCCATCCCTCATCATTTGCGGTCTGCGCGGCTAACTTTCCGCTTGCCAGTGCGGCTGTGGCAGTCAGCAACTCACGAACTTCACCGCCGCGTGTCTCTCACCCGGCTGTAGGGGCCACGAGCAATGTGAAGACTGCAGGATTGATTTCATTCCGAACGAGAATTTCTGAAAATGACGCTTGCGAATTCATGGAGGGTAACACGTGTCATTTTTTCACGGCGCTACGATTCGTCGTACATTATCATCTCTGCTCGGCGTTTCTGAAGGGATCCATTGAGTGTGCATCTGTATTAATATTTTGTGTCCTGAAGATATGGACGCAATACATACTGGTCTTCCAACATATTCCATCAAAAGCGAGGGCCGGGCCAAGGCACTCGATAAATCCATGCAGCTGAAGGTTTAGACTTTGAAGTACTCGTGACCAATGCGTGAGTTACAAATAAAGTCTTCCTCAAATTCACAGAATGTTCCTTGACTTAAGGATGACCTTATACCGCCGGTCCGGCTTCTGGATGGTAAACTCTTTTGTTTTCAGTGTTAGCGTCGGATCCTCCAACTCAATGTCGTACCGAAGCAACAAGGTCGCGATCATCTTCGTCACGAACTGTGTCGCGACGTTGCGGCCAATACATTGCCGGCTCCCGTGCCCGAAACCTAGCAGACAGGTCTTCATCGTGGCCAGATCTTCTCCACTGCTCTCGCTCCATCGATCCGGATACCAGATATCAGGCTGAGGATACACGTTCTCATTGCGTCCGATCGTTGCGGGAGGAACACCCACGGCAACCCCTCCTGGGACGAAAATACCGCATATCACCGCGCCTTGCGGTGGCGTATCGCGTGGCATGGCATATCCGATAGGCGGGTGAAGACGCAGGCATTCGATCATTGCGTTCTCTAGCAAGCTCAGCTTGTTTATCTTGGTGTACGGGACAGGCTTTTTTCCGTCGAGATTGTCTGGAAATATGGTTTCGAGATCCATGATAAGGCGGGCTTTGACCTGGGGCTGTTTGCAGAGGTAGTATATCATCCAGCTCATAGTGACGCTACCTGTGCTTGCGCCCGCGACCCTACAGCAACGGTGTCAGCTTAGGTGGTCGGACTTTGGGTTGGGACCAAGAAAGAATCGTACATCAACGACGACGTCTCAGCACGGAGCTCTTCAAAGTCCATGCGGTGCCCGGTCTCGGGGTCTTGTGCTTCGATGAAGCGCTGCATGATGTCTTGACGAGGCTTGCCACTGGGCAGAGCCTGCTTCCGGTCTGCTTGAAACCTCCTCTCCAACGCTCCTCTGGCATATTCGAGGTACTCAAGCCGAGCTTTGTACAGGCTCTGCACAGTCGGTAGCGGCACCCAGCTGAGGACGCGCACATTACTCCTACCGAACGGAAGCATGCCACTCAGATTCGCGAATCGTTGAGACTGTTCCACAAGTGACGAGTATCTCGCGGGCTTCCCGGTATCCAGAACGCCAAAACTGTCGCCCAGTGCCAGCTCGCCCATCAAGTCCATGGTGAAGAGCTCGAACCAGAAGTAGATGTCGAACGGCTGCCCTGTCTCTGCGAAAGCGTCCATTCGCTTCATAAACTTGTCGAGCGTGGTGTCGACGAAAGGCTCGAACAGAAGGAGGGACTGAGCGCTGAAGCCATGGGCCACCATTCTTCGCTTCATCGCATGCCGCTTCTTGGACCTCGTTGAGAAGAGGGATTCTCCGGTGGTGGAGAACGCATCGTACCAGCTTGACTTCCCGAATTCGTCTGCTCCTTTGCCGTGACCTAAATGTGCTCAGCTGTACTGCTACACGATCCGGGTACCACGACCATGGACTTGCTTACCGTAAATTATTTTGATAGCGTCTGGATGATTGAAGGATACGGACTTTGGCCCGGTTCGAACAGCAACGGACCCAGGATTTTGCGCAAATAAGTCGGTGACCCATTGAGCACGCCTTTGGCTTTTGAGTGCATTGGCTTCAGGTATGCTCGTGATACATGTCACCCAAGGTCCCGATATCTTGCCCAGGGGAGACACGAAGATGCGGTAGAGGACAGTGCCGAGGACATAGCAACTCAAGAGCAGCGGAATGGCCACCCATGATACCGAAGAATACCCTAGTCGCTCATCAACAAATGCCATTTCAAACATATAATTGATTTCTATAATGATCTTCACCTTATAGGAAGTACCTTATTGAGATTACCTTGGTAGAAGTGTGCCTAAACTAGGTGATTCGTATGCAATCGAGTTATATACTGTGGCGACGATGCGCCGCTGCGGGCAGCTGTATCCCCGCCCATGTGGCACCTAACTCGGCTTTTCTTATACCACCGACACCTCCACACTCTATGATGATAAAGTTGTTGTCTTGAATGGATCCTAAACCTGATGCAGAAAAAACAAACAAGGACTAGAGTAACACTGGCAGGCTTTTTTTTTTTTTTTTAAACAAACACGATGGAGCAGGAAGCACTTCAATGCTGTACACTACACGATTTGTTCTAAACGGTACGAGGTTGTTTAAGAACAATGAATACAATTCTTTCCTTCTGCCTTAACCAGATTTGCTTGGAGAATAATCCTATTTATCCTTCCAGTCTGAATTAGCTTACCTTACACGTACCTAGGTAATACGAGGGCGCTTCGTGGGTGGCTAGAAAGTGGCATGCAATTGCTTTATCACTAACAAAGGACATATTTCTAGGGGTCAAATTTTTTAACTGCGAGAACTAAACTTTTACTGTATGTTTCTCGCTACCCAGATATGTTTGTTCCTATATAGAGCGAGTTTGTCGCCGCCCATACTTCGTGGTCGTCAAGGATGATGATCGGCTTCCTAGAGGCTAGTTCCGGCCTCTAGACTCCTGGCGAGATCGGTGATAATATATGCTTCAGCTTAGGCATGATTCTGTCCCAAGTTCAAGGCCAAGTCGCGCCGATATTCCAAAGCGGCGCTAGCGTCACTAGATGATTTCAGGACGTTGAACCAGCGATAGTTGGCTCGTCTCACGAGGCACACCGTGGACGCCTTACAAGGCAAATGCTGCGAAACTGCCTTGGGAAGCGAACCACCACCTTCAAAACCTCCGCGATCAAGACTTCTCATTATTTCCGGTGAAGACAGGCGGGTCTAGTGGCTGTCTACATCTGCACGACGCTCTATCAGGAACTGCTCTGACCGATTTCCTGCAACCAAGGTAGATCTCCTTTCCTCATGCTCCACTGTGCTCAAGCTCGCCGATCGACCGACCATCAACCAATGCGGCAATGCTGGACATTGACAAAACGACCTTCGAAGGCGCTTCGCTCTCCATGTTTTTGAGCCCCCTTTTCAGCGATCTACAAATGAGAGCAAACGATCAGCATCTCTTTTGGCTGTGTTGGCAGCCCTCGAAAAGTTCAGCCCACGGGATACTTGGCCCAAAAGAGATGCATTGCCGACAGCAACATGTCAGTTGGGGTGTATGGTGCGGACATGGCGCCCCGGCCGCAAAGCCCAGATGGGCTCCTACTGCACTGATTCAGCGGGAGCAAACGTCTTGACCAGACTTGCCTGCCCAGCGAGGTTTGGGGGCCGGGGCCATGCAAAAGATCGCGGAGCAAAGTTGAGCAAGGTTTTGCCAAGAGAGAAACGCGATGTCACCTTGAGGCTCAAAAAAACCCCTCTCCTTCGCCCAGTTACCCGCGCGTAGAGACAGCTTGCGAAGGGAAGAAGTGCTACTGGCAGATGCTGTGCCACGCAGCACCCACCCACCAGTGGCCTGATACTCAGACACTGCAGAAACATTCACTACAGTCGGGCGTGAGACCCCCCTGTTCATTAGCGGGGTGTGCTTTTCTGCCTAGGTCTTCAATATGGTCTCCTGTTGGCACTCCCAGTGCAACCACATTTGTGCTGTTGGGGCCAGGGGTTGAGAAGGTTCTCTCACTTCGGCGGCAAGTGAAGAGACAGCCAACACCGAAAGACATGTCGCAACGATCGGCAGACATGGGGTCGCGGTTCGACACTGCCGAAAGGCACAAAAATGCCGGACCCGAGGAAGATGCGTGCTGGATACTGAGAGCTGTCTTCCTGGGTACCGAGCACCCAATATACCTCATCTTGGTACTCATCGTGCATACTGTTGTGCCGTGCACAAGACACAGCACAGGGTTGCTGCATGCCTTACAATGAAAGTGGAAAAAACATACTTTCAGTTGTGTAAAAGATGCACTTGTACAAGTAACTTCCACCGCAGATCATTCATCATCTGAACCAAGTCTTGGGGCCAAAAGCCATGGGCCACCTCCGGGACAAGCTGATTCCACTACACTTACAGAGTATTCCAGCATGGGGTGGTGGGTTGTCTCAACTTGACGCGATGAGCAGAACAGGCCAAAGATGTCCCTCGAAGATGGGGGTCAACTGTTCCCCGAAAATTGGGGGAAACGGGTTCCAGAGACTCCACGCGGAGCCTCAAGCTGAACCCTGGTGAACACGTACCACTGCACTTGAACCAATACAATCACTTTGGTGAGTGGAGTCATGGCGGTGCGCGGACTAGGTTGAGAATTCGACAAATCAGCTTTGCGCCAACGGGGGTAGTATTGGGACGCACGCCGTCAGCAAAAGTACTGCTCGCCGGTTCTCGCCTGCGGTGCAGAGGCGCAGTTTGTATACTTTCTCCCCTCTTACATCTCGTCCTCCTTCAAAGGTGGTCAGCAAATGTAGCACCTTCCGGGAGGACAAGGGGCCTTGCATGCAATACACCAGCCAAGTTTGGCATGGGTCAGCAGAAGGACCTGGTTTAATTTGCTGGAGAAACCTGATCCAGCCCAAACGACTGGCCCGCATCGGTCAAGGAGGCAAGCCACGCGGGACCCAATGGCCTGAGGCCTATCTGGATCAGGATCAACATTGCGGCTCTGCGCGATGTTTCTCGGCGTGAGTTTTGGAGGAACCTGGGAATTTCCTCATGGTAAGCCCTCGAGTCTATGTAACGATCTGGATTTTTATACATACCTTCGAAGCTGCTGGCTTCGCCACTTTGTCACCATGGCTTCTTTCACACCAAAACACTTCAGTGAACTAGCTCAACCTCACATCACTTTTCCAACAAGTTTGGCTGGAAGACCAGTTTTTGTATAATTTTTTGCATATTCTGCCTAGATATTAATCTGCGCCTGCTCCTACAAAATAATCGTTGTCATCCTTACCCCGGTTGTTGTGGGACTTCCGAGCCTTGCGCCAACGAGCCAACAACCTTCTTGCATAAGGCTTGGAGCCTCTTCCTCCGCAGCTTGACTTTTTCCGTTGTCCAAGTGACAGCTCCGGCTGGTTCGCGGACCACTCCTTTTCATCAATCTCTACTTTAAAGCCTTACCAAATACTGTAGGGACGCCATCAAGGTCGACATGGACCCACTGCAGTACTCCTTCGACCCAAGTCGACAAGTGTACCAACAGGATTGCACTAGCTATCAAGAGCAAACATTGCATAATGACTTTCAACAAGCGGGAGGATTCTTGAATAATCTCGAATTTACGGATCAAGCATGCCTGGCTCAGCCCATGTCCTGGAACCCGGCCATCATGCAGAGGTTTTTTAATAATCCACAGCGAGTGCCAGTATTCAACCCACCACAACAACAAATCCTCACTCCAAACGCGCAGCCTGTCGGATCACTGCCTCCGGTAGCATCTCACCATCGTCAGGACTCGCCGTTCTCTCAAGAGCCATCGAGTTGCAGCAGTGTACGAAGTCCTCGCGCAGACACCGAGCTGTTTACGGACAACATGCCCTTGACCCCTCCAAATATGGCAATGTTTCCTCCATTCCAGGCAGCATCTGCTGAATTTAGTGAGCCACAATCGTCGTTCTTCCAGTCTGCCATGGGAGGCACCCAAGCAGAAAACCGCCCTTGCGTGTCCATGACCGAGGTCAACGCAATCGGCGAACACGCGAGTGACTGGAATACATCTCTTCCTGTATTCGATTTCAGCTCCCCTCCGAGAAGCTATACTTTCAGCACCCAAGCCTCAATCTCTCACCACGACGTTGAAAGCCCTCGACCTTCTGTCGACTACGAGCACAAACATGTGCCCTCCCCCGCCATGTCGGCAATTGTCAAGGAAGAGATTAGCATTCCTGAGCAGCTTCCTTTTGCGTTGAACATCTGTGGATCATATCCAACGCCCAGTGTCAGAGATAGCGAAGGGTCTGATGCCGAAATTGATGTAGCCTCTCCGGCAAGCGACGATAACGACGGCGACGAGGACGATGACGATGATGAATACCGACCTGATAACAACAAGACCCGAACGTCTATCTCGACTCGCCAAAGACCGAGAAACAAACGAGATGCCCCAAAGTCGTTTGAGAAAAGCCTGCCCAAGAGGACCAAGGTAGGTTCTTCAGCAGCGGCGCAGTCAGCCCGGCCTTTGCCTCCATCCCACCACGGAAGCAAAGCGTCACTACTTTGCAAGGAATGCTCTCTTTTCTTCAAAGATGAGGTCACGCTCCAATCACACATCAAGAAGCAACACACCCGCCCCTTCATTTGCGTCTTCAGATTCGCCGGCTGCAACTCGACCTTTGCCAGTAAAAATGAATGGAAACGCCACGTCATGTCACAGCATCTCGTGCTACACTACTGGCTCTGCGACATCGACTTGTGTGCCCACAACAAGAACAGCCCTACAAAGGTTAAGCCCAGCCGTCGAAACAAGGCCGCCGCTCGTCGCGCCGCCGAACAAACACTGAAACTCGAGCCCATGGGACCGCCTCTGCCCGACGGCGCCATCTTCAACCGAAAAGACCTCTACACACAACATCTTCGACGCATGCACACTCCGGTCCACGTTCAAAAGGCTGCCAAAGCTTCGAAAAAGGCCTCCTCTTCCTCCTCTTCCACTGCCACTACTGCCGAGTGGGACGAGCAGGTCAAGGACTTCCAATCCTCCGCCCTCCGTGAACGCTGCCAGCTGCCTACATTCATGCTGTGTCCCGCTCCACGCTGCACGCAGAGCTTCAGTGGTGCCGATGCCTGGGACCAACGCATGGAGCACGTCGCGAGACACCTGGAGAGGGCCGCGCTCGGGCAAGAGGAGCCCGTTGTGTTCGGAGGACCGACAGATCCGTCGCTCATGGACTGGGTTACAAGTGCAGATGTCGCCGTTGTGAGATCCATGGGGCCGGGTAGCTGGGTACTCAACAACCCGTTGCGTGCTGCCAGTGAGGGCAGAGGGGTCGGCAGGAAGAGGGAAGTATTTCCGGCGTCTCTACCTCTGGGCACTACAACAACATCGTCTCTGGCGGGGAGCTCGTCGGCTGCTACCCCTGCAAAGCCCTCTCCTTTAATCAAAAAGGAGATTCTTGCCTATGATGGGGAAGAGGATGCGGAGGGTGAGGAAGAATGAACTCGTACTGCTTAATGATGGATGATTTATGCTTGATGGCTTTGATTTGAACAAGAAACTTGGATACCCATTTTCATTATTATATTGTTATGAAGTAGGCTGGAGGCTGTACCACTTATTTTGGATTTTCTCAGCTTGAATATATTCCAATCTCTTTCCATTGTAGTAAGATCAGGTCCCTATTCCTTCGCCATGATTCTATCCTTCTTGCTTCAATTGTCATCCTCCTCAGGCTTGATCAACCGCTCAACTCTGCCATCACGACTATCATGATACTGTCCACACTCCTAGGACGAGCCTTCTACTTCCAGCGAATTTCAAGACAATATCCCGCGGCGAGACCCTTGACCACTGGCGCTGTCGACATCACACGAGGCTGAAATGATAAATCCGGAAGGAACGGATCAAAGTCTAATTGTTTTCTCGTTGGCTCTTCCCGGCATTACAGTAGGCACGGGCAGGTCAGCCATTTTCCCCAACCTTGGAATTGTTCGAGCAGAAGTGTTATAAAGGCACGATAGCGATTTTTCCTCGACGTAAGTGTCTGGTGGCAACGCACCAGCGAATCGCTCTTTCTGGCTTCTGTCTCCTTCAATCTATCGCGGAGCCACAAGATGATATGATGAATCTGGCTGGCGATGACCGCCGATACTTACGCAACGGTCCCTGTCACTCTGGAGCTTTTTCTGACTGCTCTTGGTTTCGGTGGTTGTCTGGTCTAAGAATGAGGACTAGAGAAAGGAAAGGGACCGAGGGTTTGTTTACAAACAAACCGTTCGTGGTGCGTAGCAACTTCTTCCCCTACACCTCGGTTGAAACTGTAGTCCAGTATGGCCAACAGCCCCAACTTCACCATCTTGGGGTAGGCAAAAGCGTAGACACCTTGTTGGCGATTCGGCATTGCGCGATGCACAAGGTTTGCATGAGACTTGCGATGTCAACGTCACCATCCTTGTCATACACCTTCTTCAGTTCAACGAATGGCTTCAAGCCTGAAGGCTTGCCTTGAACCGTCCCACAACAACGACTCGGTGGTGACCCGGGAACGCCACCGGAATATGAGCGATGACTCCCTCCTGTTCAAGTTGTTGAGCAAGTCTTGCTTCGCGTGGAAAAACGCGTTGACTCGTTGACCGGTTCACGATTATTCTCATTCCTGTCTTGGTACTCGATCATATATTATCAAGGCCGGGACTCTCTGCTGCGGAGATCCGAGGTCAAGAGGAAGTTTGCGTCTTTGTTGATGTAGCGGGACAGGTCCTCATCCCTGATTGAACACGCTACAATAAGTTCAATTTGATAAGGCTTCAATGACTAGAAAATATGGGGCGAGGCATGTGTTGAATGAGGTACATATTTTGTTGGCTTTTACTGCCTCTGTAACTTCACTCTGATCGTGCTTCTCGGTGCCCGTGATCCGGATCCGGATCAAATCTCTATGCAATAAATGATGAACACGTACTAGGGGGTGCGCCAGCCACCGGAGCGCACCCACAGCTTGATGGCGCTGAGAAAATGTTAGCCGAGCATGTACGCAACACACATACACACAAAAGAAAGGGAGAACATGTCTCTGGCCGGCTGCCAACTCAGCATATTCCTAGGTAGGGAGCTTTTCGCCTTCATCCTTGAAGGCCAGGCCGTCTGCCATTACATCACGTCAGCAGAAGGCTTTAGAGGTTGGCATAGAAGGTTAAAACTTACCAATAGCCTCCAGCATGAGGATCATAATAGGCTCAGCGGTTTTGAAGTTGGTGTGATCTGGGTCGATCACTATCTACCTAAGGTATACCATTAGTATGTGCTGAACAGACGGCGTGTGTTGCTTGGTGGGCCCTGAACTTACCGGCGCCCGGATGCACTAATTTCAGATGTCGATGTAGCTGCGTATGCTAGCTCGGGAAATGCATATGCTCGAGATATGCTCCGCTGTGAGTCCTTAGGTAGGTATATATTGGACGTGGTGGCTCGGTCGGTTCTGGATCGTCTCAAGCGGATCAGCTTCGATGTCAACACATACAGTAACTCGCCTCTACTCGATTGGTTGGGACAACACTTGGACTGCATGTAATCCGATCCTGACACATCCATTGCTAATCATGGGATCATTGGTCTAATAGCTGATCGTATATAACTCTGAGGTCTAACACATTGGGCTGCAAACCGGTTCCCACCTGCATCCACTGAGTGGCTCAAGTTTGAGTGATTTAAAGATTCATGTCTGTCGAGTTATTCAATATTCGCGCCACTATTTAATCTTGACGTTGATCACCTGAGTTGTACGAGGCAAGACAAATGGGCACCAGAGGCCAATATTGTGAATCAAGAAGAAAAGGCTGAAGTTATCAACTCCAAGTCCCCTTCCTCATGCCAGGCTCCTTCAGTCTTTTGTAGTCCTTCCGTCCCTTGCTGATCGCTGCACCCCAGCGATGTTTTTACTTCGTTTGCAAATTGTCCAGCAAAGAGAAGCAAACAGCTTTTGGAAACCTTGGCTCTCTACATTAGTGTGATATTTCAGTGGTATGCGAGCCTTGCCAAAGTTGCCTTCATATCCACCACGACGCTTTGCTTATTTACACTATCACTTGTGCCTCAAATCCAGGAGAACACCCATGCTCCGGATGTGAGATCATAGCCAGTCAAAGCTACTGTCTGGGGCTGCCATTCGTACCTCGATCGAAACCTATCTCCTTGGTTGGCAATGCCTGATTGATCGTGCTAAACTAGGTTGCCCGAGCATCTCTTCTTCTCACAGCTTAGACCTGCTCGCAATCGAAGAGATGGGCACTTCGACGCAGACGGACCCATCTGCAGCCGTTCCGAAAGTAACTATCTGACAGTCTTCACTTCCCTCGCCGTTCTTGAACTGCGTGACCACGAAATCCAGCGCTGATCCTTCGGATCCCAGAACGATCATGGGAGCATGCCACGTGCCGGCACCGTAGGTGACAGCTTGGTTGGTCGTCGCGATGAATGCCTTGAGCTCTGACAGATCCGGTGGGGATGAGACAGCGGACTCGGCTGTCTGGCTGTGCGGCAAAGATTCCGCCTTGCGATTCGATGCCACAATGACAAGATAGCGTTGCTGGTCCACTGAGACGTTCGATCCGGATGCGCCAAGTGGTGTGAACGTTTGAGTCGTGTAAGGGTGTCGTTCGAGGATATTCACCTCGAAGTACGAGGATGAGGAAGAGCCTTTGCCGGGCCTGCCAGGCCGTTGACCCTGAAGCTTCCTCGCTGCACACACGAACATGCTCATGACTGGCCTCCCTGGAACGCCACTGGGTGCCTGGTCGTATTTGTTGACCATGTGAGTCACATGTTGATATTGAATGGCTGTGCCTTGGTTCGCAGAAACGGCATCAAAAGGCAGCGGCCCGGCATCGGCAAATTTCGAAGGGTGCACCTCAGGCCTGGGGTTCTGGATTACCTCTCCGAACGGCGCAAAATTATCGGGTGTCAGGAGATGGGCTGTCACTGTGAGTGCTAGTCCCTCAATGGGTATATCAGTGGTCGCCATAGTTGCAGGCGTCTAAGTGGCGCAGAGCTTTCCTGCCTTCTTTTCGTGGTTGTTGTCGTGAGGCTTGGACAGTCGTATGCAAGAAAACCAGTTGTCTTGGCGCGAGCACCTGCAGTACCGGGCAAAATTGTTAGCGGCTGGTGAGAAAGCCCTATCAACTACGGCACATACTGCCGGAATGGACCTGATATAGCAACACACCCCCAAATTATCAATTCGAAGTCGGGCCATCACTTAAAAGCTACGCCGGCAACACATGGCTTGATCTCGAGGTATGAGACATGATGACAATCTGCGCCTTCTTTTCCTTCTACATACAAACCTTGAAAGTTACTTGCGCGCCAACCACGAGCAGAAGGGGTCTCTCACATAAGATGGCATCAAGTTGGTCTGACCGAAGCATATTATTATACATCCACGGGTGGATGACCTGGAAAGTGACATCTCACAGAGTTTATAGAACTTCAGGCTCACTTGCTTGCTGCGCCTTTGAGTCAGCCTTCCTGAGATACCAGTTGAAGACCGCTAGATTCTTCCACGACCCTCACTTTGATATTTAATCCCTTCCAATCCTCCATCGAAGCTGCAATGGAAAGTTATTCTCGCTTGTCCAGTCTCTAACATTCGCTTTCCTTTGCACCAGTCTGCGAAAATATTAGATTCGGACATATTTCTCAATGTACCTAGTCGCACAGCTCATCATCAACCAATAACATCGCTCTTACGACAAACATACTGTACAGTTAGTTGGCGTGCTTCTATGAGCTAGGTACATCCAGAAGCTCTGGAACGCCCTTGAGAGCGTAAAAAATATTCTCGTTTCTCCAGATCCAAGTCCACCGTCCTCGACCAAGATGTCTCACGGCACCTCATTCGGTGGCCCACCTACCTTGGTCGTTGTTGCTGTAGTGGGCATAGTCTTATGGTTGGCAATCATGTTCTGCTGCTTCGCCGTTTCGAAGAAATCGAGGAAAAGCGCGCGCAACAATATGAGAATGTCAGCGTACACAAGCGACCTCGAAGCAGCACGTCCGACAGCTTCTCGTGCACTGAGGATACCACATACATTGACCTCAAGTCAACAACATCATCATCATCATCACCCGGGGCTTGAACCAGCCTGTTTACCAGCTGCCTACAAGGGCATCGGCACAAAGACAGTGGAGGCTCCTCCGCCTTACTCGGTATCGGGAGCGAGCTGAGTATCTGGTTGTGTCGTGGAACAATTTCAAAGTTTCCCAAGTCAAATATAGTGGGACTTTGCGTGTCAGATATGCGTTGCAACAAAATAATAAGTTACTCGACAATTTGTATTGTCTGGTCGTGGACAACTGGAACATGTGGACGAGAATAAAGACGCTTGGGTAATTAATCACTTCAGAGCAAAGTCAATTGTTCTATGAGGTAAATGTGCCTCGATAATCAAATACCAAAATCACTCTTTTTCTCTGCAATGATCTGGGAATGACAAGTCAGGTAAGTAATGAGCAGTCTTGTGTCTTGACGCCATTCTAGGCGATCACCATCTCGAACATGTCCTCGCTCGCCCTTGCTTCTCATCAGACATATAGGTGGTATTGATGTTCTACATTGAGATGCCTAACTCCTAGGTAACCCTCAGATCCATAAAGCTCCTTCTTTATCCGTACCAAGTGCTTCAATTCCAGCCATGTCAGCATGCTGCTCATCTTTTGCGCTTTATGGTTAAATCTCCTGATTAGCCAGATGCAGCTAGGCCCAACGCATGCAACCGCGGCAAAACCATACCCGGATGTGTCTGCATGGAACGGAACACGGAGGAAGATGCGGGCTATTTGTCCACATCCATTGGTTTTACTTGGAAATGCTATAGGAGGCTACTTCAAGCTAGGCTGTTGTGTAACCGGACTGCCAGTAAGCACACTGCATAACTGATACCCAAAACGCGGTCTCGAACTGCATATGCCCCGTGACCGCACAGTTACGAATGTTGAATCCAAAGGCGTGATGGTGGGGCAAGACCAATGATACGTAGGTGCAATACCATGGAAGTAGGCTACAGTCCTCCTGACAATATATATAACACCAGTTATTTACTACATAGGTAGGCTCCGAAAACGCCCTGGAAGACAGTTACCTACACATCCAGTTCATAAAAGTCAAACAAGAACGTATAGGAGCCATGACAATAGCATATTATATCTTGGCAGTCGTTGCCACTATATTCCTCGTTTACCAACTAGGAACAATCTTCAAAAGCCCCTCAATCCAACCCTCATTCCCCAAAGGACCCAAGCCTCTCCTTCTTCTGGGAAACCTCCATCAGATCCCCTTGGCCAAACCATTCCTCATTTTCAAAGTCTGGTCCCGCTCTCCCGCAACTTCCACCGCCGATGGTATCCTGGGCCTTCGTCTAGGCCCCTCTGCTCGCACTGTGATCTTGAACAAGTGGACTCATGTCCGCGATCTATTCGACTCTCGTGCCAAAGGAGCCATCTACTCGGACCGGCCTTATTCTCACATCATCCATCATGTCCTTCCCAGTCCAGACCTCCATCTGGCTTTCGCACGATATGGGCCGAAGTGGCGGCAAGTAAGGAAGACAATAGTCGAGTTTCTGGGTGGAAAAAATGTTGAGAAGATGTTGGAGGTTCAGGATGCTGAAAGTACGCAGATGATGTGGGAGCTCATGAAGTTCTGCGGGAGTGATACAGACGCCGAGTCGAAGGCATATCACAGGTATGTGAAGCGTGCATTGGGGGCTGTTATCTTGGAAACTGTATACGGGCTTAGATGCAGGGATTCAAGCGAGAATAGTAGGGTCATGAGGTTTTTTTCTATCACTGACGACTGGTCCGGTATACTCGCACCAGGAGCAACTCCGCCCGTTGAAATTTTCCCATGGTTACGATTCATTCCGGATTCCCTTACCCCATGGAGAGGGTGGAGGCAGATAGCCGAATCTGTGAGAAAGAGACAGACAAGCTTCTATCGCCAACTATTTTCTGATGCGGAGTCGATGGTCAAGGCTGGCAAGTCAGAGGAGAGCCTCATCGCCAGCCTCGTTGATGATAACAATACAGCGATCCAATCTGGCAAAGAGAAGGACATCTACACGCAAACAGAGCTCGACTACATATGTGGGTTCCTATTGGAAGCCGGGGCGGACACTACAGTGATGGCCGTCGAAACGTTTATTCTGGCCATGGCCACCTATCCCGAGATCCAGAAGCAGGCCCAGGAGGAAGTGGACACCGTATTCGGACCTGATCGGATGCCGCACATGATAGATGGTCTCAAGACACCATTCCTGAAGGCCTGCTTCCTAGAGGTGTGCTCTCCTGATCCGCCGAATATCTCGACAACTTGCTGACTTCTCTGACCCATAGACGCTGAGGTGGAGACCTCCTTTCCCCATCGCAGTTCCTCACGCAACCACGGGAGACGATGTATACCAGGGATACTCGATACCCAAGGGAACAACCGTGATCTCAAACATCTGGGCCATCTGTCAAGATCCTGAGGAGTTTGATGATCCTGACTCATACCGTCCTAGCCGCTACTTGGCTAATCCCTTTGGTATCAAGACAGACAGTGCTGCCGAGGAGCCAAGCCAAAGTGACAAAGGTTATTTAGCAACGCCATCTGTAGATGCATCCGAAACGACCCATGCCGGTCGCAGACAGACATATGCGTTCGGAGCTGGGCGTCGAATTTGCGCCGGAAGCAAGATGGCGGAAAATAGCATGATGTTTGCAATGTCGAAGCTTTTGTGGTCCTTCAATATCCTTCCTGGAAAGGACAAGAAGCTGAACACTGACTATGATACCGGGTACATTGACGCCATGTTGGTAGGGCCCAAGCCATTTTCTGTCAAGTTTGTGCTGCGAGACGAGAAGAAGAGGGACATCATCAGCAAGGAGTGGGAGGCGGCCGACCAGTTTCTCAGCAAATTTGAGTGAGAGGGCAGCAGATGAATGGGTACATGGCTCGGAGAATTGTCTCAAATGACCCTTTGATGAGGCGCTTCCATATTGGTGTCTTCATTCATTAAACACACAAGTCAATGACACGTTCCGTATCCACAAATAGCGCCCGTTTGAGCACAGGAACTCTCTTCGATAGGTGTCCCGTGCACTCAGCTCAAGCCATTGTCCTCATGGGCGCATGTATGATTCGACTCGTGTGATTCGGCAATCTGATAGCAACAGCGCGAGCTGTGTCAAAGCCATACCTTGTTGCCAATGCAGAGATAATAGCTGCGACCAGTGCCACGAGAACAAGATGCTCGACGCCGAATCGATTGCCGTTCTGGTAGTGGGTCGGTGCAAGCGGGCCAACCATCTTTTTCATAGGCTCAATATTGTCCTGGATCCTTGCCTTTTGAGCAATGTTGAGGGCGGGAAGACCGTCCATGCTGAACGAGTTCTTCAATGCCCAATACCTGTTCATAAGGTTAGCAGTAATGTACATTGTAACACAACCCAGACTCCAAAAGTACCGGAGAAGATGATCCTACTCACCTAGGCATGCTTTCTTTCTCATTGCCTGCTTTGAACTTGGCATCCTTCTTTGCGAAGTAATCGTTCAAGACCTGGCGGTGGTCTTTGAACTCGTAGAACGGTACCGAGAATCCACAGCTTGTTCCAACCTGATGCACATCCACCAAAACGATGGCCCTTGTGCCGGGAAGAGTTTTCACATCATGCTTCTTGACAAACTCTTCAAACGGCCCCGTGCCATCCTCCAGCACCCGACCCTTACCAAATATCCGTAGGATTCGCGGCGGGCCCTCGAACGCGTTAAATAGGATTGTGATCCGGCCATTGCCTTTCTCATACAGATGTGCAATGGTCTCTGAACCGGAACCAGTGAGGTCCATGTACCAAAACGTTCTTTCATCCAATACGCCGAAATATTCACCGCCCTTGGGGCTGATGTTGACGTGCCCGGACCCGGCCAGCGGGGCGGAAGCCACCCAAAACATTTTCTGCTCCAGGATCCATTTGAAAAGTGACTTCGGAATGGTTTCGTAAAAGGCACCCATTGTTAGATGCTAAGATATGTCATTGGAGTGACTAGCTGTGATTGCACGGCGCTGTGGCATTGTTCTAAAATTTATGAGCGGTGGGATGAATTGGCTGCGTCATGTTGAGGACTTGTAATCCGGCGGGCTATGAAAGGCGCGATCGACAGCGCTTGATGAGCGGCGATATCGGACGACTTTGGGCACACAAAGGAAGTGTGCGTTATTCAAGGAGGATAGAAGGTATTTTTGAGCATTCTTCTGATTGCACGGATATCTTACATATTAGACATCATATCGATACGACTAGAGCCATTTGCTCTCGATCAATGATTTGTGCTCCTGTGCTCCTGTGCTCCTGTGTTGGCAGTGACAAGTGGATCTGTCCTCTCAGCGCTGTGCATAACCCCCACCTTCTGAGGCAAGGGCGGGACGTTGTACACAGGTGAGGGGCAACGACAATATCTATCTACCTATATGACACAATATATATGATCAAACTCCGTACAAGAGATCGTCCTTGGTTGTGTCTCACCTAGAAACTCCGTTACCTCGCGACATTGCCGTAACTACGAGGTATCCATTTATAAAATCCCACAACGACTATAACTGGCGTAGACAAACAGCAGGTAACAGGTAACTCAGTTAGTTCTGATCGCTGTGGAATCAAAATGACCGCCACACCCATCTCAATCGCCATCATCGGCAGTGGAATATTCGTGCAGGAGCAGCACCTAGTGCGTCCCCACCTCGTTCTACCATGAGGATCCAGACTACTCACTGACACGAACCAAGCCTGCTGTCCTTGCCACGCCCCTGCTTTCCCTCAAGATCCTCTACTCCCGCAGCCTGACGTCGGCCAAGTCGACCGCTGCCCTGCTCCCCGCCTCACACGCGCCTGTGGAGCTCTTCTCCGAGGACACCCCTGGCAAGACCTACGCGGACATCCTCGCGCGCCCAGACATCGCAGGCGTGCTCATCGCACTGCCGATTGCAAATCAGCCCACGTTCATCGAGGCTGCACTCAAGGCTGGGAAGCATGTCTTGTCTGAGAAGCCAGTGGGGCCCGATGTCGAGAGCGCCAAGAAGATCATTGCCGCCTACCGAGAGCAGGCGGGCAAGGGGCTTGTGTGGAGCGTGGCAGAGCAGTTTCGCTTTCTGCCCAAGTATGCGTGGGCTGCGGCTCAGGCCAGGACGCTGGGAAGAATGATTGGGTTCCACTTTCGGATTTTTCAGCTGTGCACGCAGGGTGAGTGAACAAACATGTGATGCAATACTAATTTCATGGACCAGAGACATAAAAAAGACTCTGATGGAATATAACTGAGCATGTCACACAGACAACAAATATTTCAATACGCCATGGCGTAAGAATCCAACCCATCCCTATGGCTTCATCCTCGACGGTGGTGTGCACCATACCGCCGCCGTGCGCATGTTCCTGGGCGCCGAAGACAAGGCTCAAAGTGTAATCGGCTACTCCTCACTTGCCCAGGAATACCTTGGACCCGTTGATACACTCAGCGCCATCATCAAGACAAAATCCGGTGCCGTAGGCAACTTCAGCTGCAGTTGGGGAACCACGCTCCCTCGCGCGGCTGAGTACCAGATTGCATGTGAGAATGGCAGCGTGACGGTCGACGGAGATAAAGGATGGATCGTGTACAAGGATGGCAGGCGGGAGGACAAAGATTTCCCCTTTACGCAGGGCGCTGGCGTGATGGAGGAGGTGCATGCTTGGGCTGCTTCACTGACTGCAGGAGAGAATGCCTTGCTGGCACCCGAGACCACGCTGGGCGATCTGGAGCTGCTTGAGGGGATGCTGAAGAGCGCCGATGCCGATGGGACCCCGGTGGTGTTGAAGTACCAGTAATGGGCATCGCAATTATATGAATGGAAATCACATCAATCGTAAATCAGCAGTCACGGTGCCCCATACCTGTTGACGCTTTTGTAAGCACATAATTTTGGAGACTGGATTGATGATCGTTACAAATTATATGCTATTCGTGGTCTCAGAGGCTGCCTCTAGCTTCATAATGTCAAAATCCATACAGCTTCGGACTTCACATGAGCCATAATTCTCCACTTCACAACTTGCCTCGGTCCGAGCCATTTGTGTAAATCCGCTCAAGACCTCGTCTCATGGTCTCATTCATTCCGTTGGCACTTGGTCTACCGGTGGTGCGGTCGACAAAGACATGTACAAACTCTCCTACGCTCTTCACTGTGTCGATTCCTTTCTCGAACAAGGCGATCTCATACGTGACTGAGGATTTACCCAGCTTGTTAACCCTCAAAGCCAATTCCGCCACGGCGGGAAAAGAGATCGAGTCGAAATAGTCGTTGTGAGAGTGCACTAGCAATCTCCAAAGTCAATATTGAGACAGGCACGCGCATGGACCTAGGAGCTTGCGAAGAAGCTTACCGACCAAGCCATATTGTTCGCTATCCTGTGGACGCAACCCGCAATGCTCTATCAAGTACGTATTGACGACGGAGTCATGGAGAAAGTTGTAAATTGAATTGTTCATGTGTGCATACCTCTCCTTTGTCAACAAAGATCCCTCCGGTAACCCTTGGGTACTCACTGGTCGTTGTCGGCCCACCTCGTTCTGTAGTCGAGGATGAAAGGATAGTCGCTCCGCCTGCGGGCCTTCAGCTTGTCGTGAGAAGCCATGGGTTCGAGTAGTATGACGATCTCCCGCCCCAGTCGTTCGTAGCCAAGCTCAAGGGACCTCGACCCTACATGCGGCTCCTGTTCGTGGACCCTAGGCCAGATCTCACGATCGGATCTCACTCGGTACGGTCAAGATCTCGATTATAAAGCCCACCAGGCCTCTGACTCACGGTGCCCGAGCTGGTATCCCAAAGGAGTAGCTAAAAGTGATGAAAATGGTGGAAATAGGACGGGGATTGCAGACTGTGTTGCGACTCATGCCAAACGCCTGACATGACAGGGCTGCAGGAGGATCGATCTCCCGCAGCGCGAACGCGCGAACCTGTCGTGGGTCGCTGGGTAAGGTGAGCTCGGGGGTTCGGCAATGCTTGGCTTCGTTAGAAGAAGTAACCTGAGTTGATCGTCTCTGTATTCCCCAGATTTCGGATCCGTAGTGTCGGTGTCGTGGAGTTTACAGGAAACTAATTGTTCGGGGTGCATATATGACTGAGGGCCGGTTGTGGGCCGAGGCAAGTTTGGTGTTGCTGCAGCCAGGTGCAAGTATTAGTGATCAGATTACTCAGCACAGCAGAGAATTGCCTCCTTGCCCTACAGCAGCAGGAGCGCCTAGACCCCTGGACTTAAGCGCCGTAGCGCCAAATTTTCAACTTCAATTCAACTGGCTGCTACACAAACTTTCTCCTCTAATAAATCTCACGTCTCATTGTTGAAAAAGTTTATTTTTTTCGGTCGCCGACATCTTACAGTACGAGGCGCGTGTTACTTGGTGCTCTTAGGCCCATTCTGTCGACACTGGCGCAGCGAAGGCTTGTTGCGCTTTTCGGCCCGCGCCTCGCCCGCGCAATGTCGACCACGCCCGGCCCAACCAGTCTCATTGCGGTGGATGCTCCGCCAGCCTCAGTCCACGATGCTGCCGGAGCTTCACAGAATAACCAAAAGCACGGACAAGAGTCTGTGATTGGAATGACCAGCGGCTCACAGGGAGCAGAGGGTCGGTATGACAACAACACTGGTGTTGAGACAGAGGTTGAGGTGCTCAAGAAGAAGAAGCAGAGGCAGAAGCAGAAGCAGAACAAGCCTTTACCCGACGTCTTGACGACACCTGCCGACCCATGGCCCAGACCGTACTACGTGGAAGGTGGGCTCAAACGGGTCAAGCCATACCATTTCACCTACTCGACCTGGTGCAAGGAGCGATGGCGAGGAAGGAGCCTCATCGAAATCTTCGAGTCGGAATTCAGAGACCGTCCACTGGCGTACTACCGCGCCGCCATGGAGGGTGGGGAAGTGGCAGTGAACGGAAAGACAGTGGGCCCCGACTACGTGCTAAAGAATGGAGACTGCATCACCCACACTCTTCACCGACACGAGCCTCCAATCACAGCCGAACCCATCGCCATTTTGCATGAGGACAACGACATGATTGTGCTCAACAAACCATCCGGTGTCCCCGTCCATCCGTCGGGTCGCTATAATTATAACTCCATTACTGAGATCATGAAATCCGAGAGAGGCCCCGACTGGCTCGCCTATCCATGCAATCGCCTTGACCGCCTGACGAGCGGCATCATGTTTGTCGCAAAGAATCCGAGAGCGGCTGTGAAGTTGGGGAACCAGATCGCAGCGCGGACGGTGCGCAAAGAATACATTGCGCGAGTGATGGGCAGGTTCCCGGACGGAGAAGTCGTCTGCAATCAACCAATTCTAGCAATTTCGCCTAAGCTAGGACTGAATCGCGTCAGGGCGAACGGGAAACACGCACGCACTGTCTTCAAACGCTTGGCTTACTATCCCCCCAACAACGGAAAGGAATTGGACGGGTCCACTACGAGCGGCGAGGCAGATTCGTTGGCAGCTGGTGTAGCTGGGGTGGGGGGCGGACCGCCGCTGTCAAGAGACCGGGGGTACTCCATCGTGCGCTGTATGCCCGTCACAGGGCGCACTCATCAACTGCGAGTCCATCTTCAATTTCTGGGCCATCCTATCCAAAATGACCCCATTTACGCCAACCAAAAGGTCTGGGGCTTCGACCTAGGTTGCAATGACAGTGATGCGTCTCTCAACACCGATGAGGATGTCATCAGCCGACTTTCTCGGATGGGCAAGGAGGACGTGGCTGCAGCTGTAGCCTATTACGACGAGGTCATAGATGATTACGAGAAGAAAAGAGCAGAGAAGATGTCGGGCGAGATCTGCGACGTGTGTCAGACACCACTGTATACGGACCCTGGTCTGCACGAGCTCTCACTCTGGCTGCATAGCCTTCGCTACGAAGATAAGGACGGTGCGTGGAAGTATGTCAGTCCCCTACCTGCCTGGGCTCTTCCTCCCGACGGAGAGAGCGGGCCGACGGAGGTCGGAGGCATGGACGACCTGGTAGGTGCCGTGAAAGATCTCAACCCCGAGATAAGTTGATCGTCGAAGCGGCTCCTGGTGCTCCCGAGAATTGCGACTTCGATCCTGGCACCCATGATAGCAGATGAAAGCACGCGATGGCGGAACAATGCAAGCAATCTCGCAATCTCCGAGTCTTGGCCCGATCTCCGCAAGGGCGTCAAGCCCAAACGAGCAAAGTGAGGGATAAACGAAGAATTCCAGCGAAGATGTCCAGCGAAGCGAGTGGAGCAACAAGCGCGGGCAGCGCCAGTAGACGCGAGCGAAGCCCAGCAAGCGACCTGGATGATCCCGAAGCTACCAATCGCCTTGACCGTCTGTCTCGTTGCTGGCAGAGAAGCTCTGGTCACTTGGACAATGGGGAGCTTCCAGGGTCCCTGCACTAAGAGACTGTTGAGGGCCCACGGAGTGTCTGAGTCCTGACAATTGGGATCCACCAAGCCACCTGTCACAGAGCTGGTTTTTGACGAAACTCAAAGTCATATCCGTACCTAAGAAACCTGCTGTCTGATTGCCGGCTTGTGTGGGGACTGCTGCACGTCGAGATAGCTACGACCTCAGCTTGAAAGGTGTCCGCAATCGTTGCAACTTGCGAGGGTGGACGACGCAGTCGACTGTATACATAGTATATTGGACACCCCCAGCAGCTCAAAATAGTCGTACTATTATGAGCGAATGACTGGAAATAGCCGATGGCTACCGCCGCACCAGCCTCACTGCCCCACGCCTCCTTCATGCTACCGTGTTACTTCTATGTATGTGCGTACACCGTACAGCGCTGCGTCCTCATACAGTCGAGGACACCCGCTTATGCATGCGCTACGAGACCGAAATAAACTTGGGTTTAAAATCAGCAATTTCAAGCGCCTGGTGTTTCACAATTGGCGCATTGCGGCTGGATCCCCCATCCCGTAACTCCGCACAGTCAGCTCATGTATTCCGTAAAGGCTAAAAGAACGGGCCCACGTGCTAGCACACTGGTGATTGTTGTGCCAAAGACCGCGCGCGCCCATCCTGGCTCGGATATGCACAAAAGAACGTGTGGCATCGTCAGATGCTTGGAGCCTCGTCATGATGGCAAAGTCACCGGGCTCGCCGTCGCCCCTGAGTGAAGATACGGTTCTTAACATTTGGGTAGAGATACATTTGCCATCTTATTGGTATGTCTATCTATAATGACGACAATAGTAAAATCTATCAAGTGGCCACCACGAACTCTATGCCTGCCGCAACGAAAGCGTCACATCGCCCAATGTTCAAGGTGACAGACTGATGCTAGGCTACCTAGGGAGAATCACCAGCAGCATGTTGCCGGCCCGGTGCGTTGGAGTATCGACGGGTATCTTGCAGCTAACTGGAGCGCTAGGATCGACCGCCCTAACCTGGGAAAACCTTCTCAGTACTGTGGTAATTAGACCGTTTCAAGGCCAGTGTAGGTACTACGGTACTCCAAAATAGCCCACATATTACAGTTCAACGCTCATCCAGCCTCTCCGCCTCTCCGCCCCTCCTCGAAATCGCGGATAAGGTTTGATCAGGCAAAGCCGCTAATGATGATGGAATAGTGATCGCTCCTCGAAGCTTCCGAAACATGCACTGAGCGCCATTTCTTGTCCTTGGGGCGTCGGGACGAATCGGCCGCAGCTTTCACACGTTCGGAGGCTCACAAAGGTTTTTTTTTTTTTTGCGATTGCTATCCGATCAGAGCTCTATTCCTAAATTTGACCGCCAAATAAGCGGACCGATAGATGATCCAGAGTGCTGAGGCAGTGTTCCTGCAAGCTATCGTCACTGTGGAGTGCCGACATTTCCCAAGCTCCAAGACAAGAGGGAAGAAAGCTGGCAGCAGCGCAGAAGGACTCGCCAGGGTCTTGCGGGCACGCCGTCGCGTTCCCAGAAGAGTTGTACCGCAGTACCGCAGTACCGCAGTACTGCGGTACATTGAGGACGGAGCATGTACCTCGATACTAATAAACGCATGTGCCACTGTCAAAATTTGAAAGGCTGAAAAGCGTTGGAAATCTGCCCAAGCGGTCTCGCGGATCCGCTACGATGCAACACAGCTGTTGCTCTTTGGTCTTGATTGCTCCCTGAGGTCCCCCATCTCATCTTGGACGGAAGCGACCAGGGAGATCAGGGCAGTGTCCGGCGATACTCCCCTGACCCTTGTCGGGCGCCGTGAGGTGACAATCCACTGGGTATAACCCAACCCCATTTGGGTGGTCTGAACCTTAATTTTTGGGGCCTGTCGTGGTCGTGCCTTGCTCCGGTAGGTCGTCTTGGAACCGCACAGGGGCCCCTGGAACATGGGTCTCTTCCCATTCTCTCGTCTGGGATTTGTCGACACACCTTTCATTCGGTCTGATACATCGCATTACGAGCAGAGCTTTTTTTTTCTTCGCAGGTGTCCGATGATAGAGGCTTCATCCGTCGCCTTCTGTACCGTCTTCCGACACTGGGCACACCATTGTTGCGAGGCCTCCTTGTTGTCCTGCACAATGGACCACGATGCTGTAAATAGAGTTCTGATATTTCACGTTCCTGGGTGGGCAAGTACCCAGATGCCCGCCTCTGTTCCACGCTTCGGGGAGCATTGTAGATGCCAAGGAAGGGCAAACCTGGGGTGGTCCCTTTAGAGTTCAGGACATGGTACGTTGCCAGGAGCAGGGTCAACCCCTTCCACGAGTGCCGGCCGGGGCTTAGTCCGCTCCTCCTCCCACAAGGCATATGAGGAATTGTATGGCTCGCGGCCATCTAACATTTAAGGCCTTGGGCCCCATGATGGAGCACAAGAGTGGATCAGGCACGGCACTCTCTCATCAACCTCATCTATCATTCTCTCAACCAGTGATACCAAATGGCGTACGCAGCAACATCTCACATTCGAAGCACAGCACCACTTCCCGCGCCCATCAATACCAACATCACCATGAATAGGACCATGTCGCCATCCACGACCCCCACCGACACTCCCAAGACGGCGAAAAGGAAGGGTAAGGATCCATATTACACCTGACATACGATGCGGAGAGACTGGATCAGACTGACTCGATGCTGATTCTCGTGGCTCCAACAGGAACTCGCAGCGTGTCGTCCTTGACTCCTGCACAGCTCGCACGCAAGAGAGCCAACGACCGCGAGGCGCAGCGAGCCATCAGAGCTCGCACAAAGGAGCACATCGACAAGCTGGAGCGCACCATCGACCAGCTCAAGGCCGAGAAGGAAGATGGCTTTGGCAAGGTGCTGATGGAGAGGAACAGAGTCCTCGAGGAGGAAATCAAGAACCTGACCAACCAAGCTACTGCCGCTGGCCTACCCATCCACCACTCTTCTTCCTACCTCAACTGTAAGATGCCTTGCAAAGTCGACAGTCGTCGCCGATGCTGACATTAGACTTAGTGCACAATGAAGAACTTCAGTCAATGCGCAATGCTGCGATGAACCCTCGATCGCAACAATACGGCCAGACTATTAGAGCATCTTCGGACCCATTCACCAACGGCTACACCCACTTGGCAACACCTCATGGCATGCCAACGCCCGATCCAGCTGAGGGATGGTCGTCAGCGCCATTGTCAGCGATCCCCGTTACCGTGACCACTGCAGTGTCCAGTCCCGCGTCCTGTGGACCATCGGATGACTACCGATACCACTCCAGCTCTGCTCCCATGATTGAGCCCATTTCAGTGCCGCCCACAAGTGTTCCGTACCAGCATGATATGGAATATGAGAACGGCGTTGATTCATCTTCAGAGGACACGCAGGCTCGCTTGCACCACGAATATTCGCGAGGTATGTTTTATTCGGGAACCTTTTTTTCCCCACGTCTCAGAGTTGACCAACATGAATAGACCAGCATTTTAGCCGACCTCAGTCAAACCACCACCACCACAGCTCTATGGGGCACTCGTACTCAATGCACCACCAGAACCAGGGTGGCTGGGCTAGCATCTACGCTTCCCCGCCAGTTTACGCCGGAGGCTACCCTAACAACCCTTCGATGTAAAGAAACGAAGGGGAAGTTGGTCAACGCAATAACCACCAAAAATCCGTACGGTCAGACACCAACCAGCTCTAATGGATTTATAACAAAGCGCCTATATTACGAATTCACTAGCTGTTTGGCCGGGTAAATACCGACGCAGTAAACACCTTTCAACTAGGTTTGGGGTAACGAGATGGGACATGCTCCTCGGGGAGGGGACTCCGACAATTGAGAGCTTCCGGTTTGGCAAACCTTATTTGGACCCCACAACCACTCGTTCTCTGGCAACGCACATGGCACGGACATGCACGGCAGCAACCACCACTGATTTGACAGATAACGACAAAGTTTGTTTTCATCTGACTCCGACGTCATTCTCACCCCAGAACCCCGGGACCAGCCAATGCCCCGACAACTTTTTTTGAGCTCTTTCCCTGTCGCACTTCAGCTGCCGCTCGGACATCTTTCCCCTCCTTCGAGCTGGCGGCATCCCGACGGTGAAAGTGCTATAGTCTAGAGTCCACTTGATGCTCCTGTCCCTGGAGTATTCGAGTCAGGACGAGAAGACCAGCGCCGCCATGTCACCTCGGGCCGCATCGAAGCCTGCATCGAAGCACTTCGGAACCTTCGAAGAACATTCTTCGGTGCCCTGATCGCGAGTCGAACTGGGTTCTGAGTCGGGTTTGGCAAGGACAGCGGCACCAAAGTCTGGTCTTTGAGTCGAGCACATGCTAGACTATGCTATCAGAGCCTCGACAATAACTTATACCGCGGCGAGAAGTAAATTCTCGTAGCGTTTCAGCAGCTCAGTACCCACTTTTGGTCTGCGATCATTGAATCCTTCATGTTTCAAACGCAAAGGCGCATTTTTGGGGCGGCAGTGCCCCGGAATTGGGGGCGCGCCATACTAGGGCCGCTTGGTTTTTTTTTTCACTTTTTTTTTCTCGTATAGTTTTGATATCCAACCCCGCCATAACACCTCCCGCTATGTACACGTAACGCACATACTCCCTCAGCATTAAGAACATGAGCACGAAAGGCAATACGGATGGATCCTTTGGGAGTGTCTGGACGGAAACGAGGACACAAAATGGAACAGACATGAGTACGCCGGCATGCGATAAGGATGGGAAGATACCAATACCAGGGAGGACTATTATTTTATTTCCTTTTTTTGTTTCAACATGGAGCTTTCATTTGCTTTCCTACTTGGTTGTTCCTTAGGAGTTGCTCAAGGCGTTTGAGAGGAGGCGCATACAACTGGCGACTGTACTACAGGGTTGTCAGGTTTGGGAGTTAGAGACGGATAGCGGCATATCGAGTATCGAAATTGCGACTCAGTTTTTGTACCGTGTATTTACTACTTATTCAATTTTGTCTTCACATGAGCTATCACCAGAGCAAAGACATTATCTATTCACAACAATTCTTCGAGGACTCAATTTAGCCTTGATAACATGATCCTACAATCCCGCACATCCATTACGCCCACTTGGCCGAATTCAGACCTTGTTTTCCTTTGTGACCGCGGCAACATAAACGGGTTTGGCACTAATAAGAATGAAGCATAACTTGCCAAGCCTAACAAGCAAAGAACCACCCGCGAAACCCACGGCAGGCAGGTAGTAAATTCAATTTCTCATGCCCTGGGTGCGATCTCTTTTTTTATTTCTCTCTCTATTTTTCCCGGCAAGGGAGCGGTGCCTTGTCGACGTTTCCAATATGCAGCAGCAGATCAACCCATCACAAGAGCAAGATTACCACACACAAATTCTCGGAAGAAGACGGAGTGAAACAGATCAGAGCGTCATCCAGAATGGAAATGGTAGATGACAATTAATTCCATCTGCAGGCAAATCGCATTTGTTGCTTTGCTTCTTTGCCGGGATCGTATCTGTAATCTGGGGTGAAATGCAGTGCGAAGAGATGTGGTGGAAATGGTCGAGTTGCCTGCCACACCGGGGGCTCGCCAGCAAAGAGAGGAAGGGGATAGCAACCCCAAAAAAAGGGCAAAAAGAAATAAAGTTCGAATCTCGTGCTTCAGCATGTAGAGCCTAGTTCTGGGTAGTGGGTAACGGCACTCCTGGTTGCCCTGATAGTTCAGCCTTGCCTGCCGCCAAAAGTCCCACCCATTCATTCATTGCCCATGGCGGGAAAAGGTGAACTTGAGCAGTGAGTGCAGTTAGTTGTTGGCAGCGTCGCTTCGTTACCGAATCTTTCCTCCACCCACACAGATTCACACACATAACGCATATGCACATGCAACACGCAAACCCACCCACACCATTTCCCACACACACACTCAACCATAGCACGTATTACATACAAGATCTGGCTCTTTACAGATAATGCTGCATAAGGCTCTCCTAGCGCAAGAGAGAGCGGTGTAGCTTTGCTGGCCATAGATATCGTCCTAGATGTTGGTGGCGGGCAAATCCCCATTGCCCGCCAACAAAATACGCAGCACACACACATGCAATGTAATAATTCCATCATCGTCGTGGCTTTCTATCGGTGTCGTGACCATTTCACATACCAATCGCAAAGCAATCGAGATCTTCGCAAGGTTTCCCTTCGGGTGTGTCTCGGTGGCGCTTCATCAAGATTATTTTTCCTTCACCTTCCCCCCCCCCCCCTGGGATTCGCAAAGTTGGAAAGAAGAGGTGACAGGTAATACAACTACCATATTATACGCGGCTGTCGTGTTTATTGTTGGTGCCCGGCCCGGTCACACCAAAGTTTACTGTACTTTGTGATTGTACTGCGGTACATACATAAGAGTATACTGCAAAGTAGTCCAAGAGACAAGGATCTGGTAGTTTACAGCTTTTCTAAAACAGCCTCAGCCTCGATTAGCCTAATAGTAAAAGGTAGAAGTTGCGGGCGCCTTGCCGCCTGAGAACTAGTTCAGCGCTGCCAGTTGGGCGAGAGAGACCCAATTGCCCCTCGTTCGGACAGACCAACCGGGCAGCAGGTAATTCCAGCCATGACAGTTTTGCTTATATTGGCACGAAGTCTGTGTGGTCCCGCTGCATAGCGGTGTTGTAGAATGGAAATGCGCAGAAACCCGAAGGCTGGCAAACCGCCCAGGAACGTTAAAATAGAGTTTGATCTCACGCTGATCGCGGCACCATGTGTCGTCAGAAGCATGTCATTGGAGTGGAGAATAACTTAACCTGCCGGAAGGTGTGATATTGCTTACCCGGTGTATGTGCCTTGTAAGAACTTACTATGTTGTTACGAACCCAGTTGTTAGTAGGTGGTGGCTATTATTGTCCTCAGCTGCGTTGGGGGCAATAAAAGGAAAAAAAAAATTCCATCTTATGACTACATGCGGCCGGATGAATATTCGAATGCTTCGGATCCGCCGTTCGCATCCGTTGCCAGTTTTTGGAATGGAGTGTGATGGGAGAGAGGGCAGTTCTCGGATCGAGCACTGGCAGAACCGCACATACTATGCAAACACACATGCTCACGATTTGGTTGGCCGAGGAGGCGGGAAGAGGTAAAGAGAGGTTCAGGATAGTGGAAGTTGACCCCTCCTAGTAAACCCCTCCTTTTTCGGCAGGTTTCGTAGAAGACCGCGAGAGACGTCCACGACGACGCTAGTGATCCCTGTGAATGGCTTGCAGCCACCATGTACTTGCTAGAAAAGCATCTTTTTCTGGCATTCTGCAGCATGACATGGCGCTATTGTAACGCAGAACGCACTGGCATCGTCCTGGCCCTTCCTCTCCCCCAGAAGGTGAGTGAGTTGAGGTGACGGTGTCAGGATCTAGCCGGTAGCCGTGTGCTTGGGGGGGCCGCACAGGGACCAGCTGCCAATTGTGCGTAATTCGCCCAAGGTACACATGTATCATGGCGTGATGGCACTGTCGTCAAGCAAGGTGTGTCCTTGACGACAGGCTCGCATCGCTGCTTCTAGAAGGACGCATCGAAGGGTCTGAGGGACGCTAACGCTGTACTCGTATTCGATTTAATAATTTTTATGTTTTTTTATTTTTTTCGATCTTTCGATTTGGACTTCTTCTGGTCGCAGATCCTGCCCAACATTAGTACCATTAGTATCATCCCGCTAATGGTGGCAGACCGCGCGCTGATTCAGTGTGTGTGGTGTGTGTGTGTTGGAGATTTACATGGTTGGTAGCAGGCGCGTGTGACATTGATAGTCCTGCAAGGCTGGAGCTGGCGGTGAGGAGGCTGAATAATTTTTGATTTTTTTTTTAATCGAGGCTGTCGATTGTGTAGGTATCAATGCAGGTGGGGTCTCCTCTCCTCCGGGCCAACGAAAACGGAAAGTCCGCATTCTCTCTTTTGCGGACCCATTGAATCTGGTAAGGCGCCCAATGGGTTGGAAAATGTGCGCATCCTGCGATCGCCCCGAGATTCTTGCGCCGTACATCCACCCCGCCTGGGCTGGCGGGAGACAGTGAGAAAACAAGGTCATGTCAAACAGTGTGGATTCCCGCTCCCGGCTTTCGCAATCGCTTGTGAAGGGCCACTGTTCCTATTCCGGCTCTCGTACTAATTTTTTCCTCTCTCTTCCTTTCCTTCCTTTCCCCTCTTCAACGGTTTCCACCCCCATCGGGCCCATCGAAATCCATCGGGCCCATCGGGTCCATCAGGCCCATCGGGCCCCCATCAGGACCCTCCGTACCCACTCCACGTTGGCAAGTACCGCAGTACCCCAGTACACGAGGTGGGGCGATATGGCAAGTGTGCGAGTGGACTTGAAACTTTTCAACAGATCAAGTTGCCAGTTTGCCCTAGTGACGTACACTGGTTCTCTCTCTCTCTGGACTTGCTTCGCTTTGCATTGTTTGTGCCTAATATTGCGGATCCGCAGAGACTAGATTTAGTTATGCGAACTACTTGTTTGTTGCGCTGGAGCCAACGGTTTTGTCCCATTTCACCTGTGGTCGTATGTGCAGTAACCCTTTTTGGGTCCTCGAGGCTGATACTAGCTAGTGCTATGTACACAGGCTGCCTACACCACGAGGTCGGGAAACACTATGCCGGGGTCTCGGATGCTACGCGGGCGGCAGGACCTGCCTGGCGGGTCGGATCCCAATGTCGTCAATGAACCCCTGTCGACGTTGTGGAACAGTGGCCCCACGCACCACCCTCAGGCCCTCAGGCCCTTGGAACGGCAGAAAGGTAGACCCTCCCCCTCACACCCGGCATATACCTGGCGCGCCCAAAGTACCAGGGGTACCTAGCCACCCGTGCAGCACCGGCAACCCATGCACACTGCGGCTCCAAAATGCAAGGGGCGCTCACTCATCCCTGCGCCATCGCGTACTAGATATGCTTGTACCATGTCATTATGGCTGTGGATGTATGGAGATCCCTGGACGGGTCAAGCTGTCAGGAGCGCCCCTGCTGTGCGTGGCCGCACTTCACGGACCTCAGAACGGATCTTTCCGGCGGGTCCAGGCTTCGATATGGGGAAATTTCGGAGCGTACGTCAGGAGCTGGCACCTGGGGAAATACGGTACTTGTATAATGTACCGCGAGGCGTATTTGCAGCAATCATACTCGAGTATGTAAAATGGTTGTTCTCCACATTATACGGAGAGCCTGGCAAGGACTCCATGATCAAAGGTGGAGGGGGAACCACGTTGCTACTGCCGCTCTTGTTGTGTTGTGCTTGTTGTCGTTGCATACCACAGTCCCCTACCATACAAGTAGCATGGTGTCAGGTTTCTTCGTCACATGGCCCCCGACCTTGGGCTGGGCCGTTCAATAGAAAAGTATGGACGTCTATTGCCTGCCCGTCTGCATTGGAACGCATTTTGCCTGCCGCTCAAATAAGGTTTCTCTAGCCTCTTGGCGCCGTCGATCTTGAGGAGTTATCGTTGACGATCCAGGTCTACTCAATCTCTTTGCCCGGACCGGGGCCCCTCCGTCTTCCGTGCTTGACGGAAACACGGCAAGAAGCTTTCTTGTCTTGTCCACCTTTGCTGCTTCACCTCCGCCCCCAGGGTCCTCACCACTCCCAGGACAAGAAGTCGGGTCTTCCCAGACGGCAAACGTTCGAGTCGAGCGTCAAAACCTGGGGAAACATCTCAACCTTGCCTCCAAAACTTGACTCGTCAGCTATGCCAGGGCCACTTTCTGAAGCCTGCTGGACCCGGACATGAGACCGGTTGACCGTAAAGTATCCAATCGAAAGCCACGCCATCTCCAGATTAGACTTCTTCTAGCGGCCTTCCATGACAGCGACAGCACTATCACAATCTCTGGTTCACTATCGATCTGCGAAGCTTGAATGCTGCTGCAGCAAGCAAACACATGGGTGACGCCCAAAGTAACTTTCCACGTACGGAGATTTATCACGTCTCTTTCTTCAACGGCACCCGTCATCTGTTGCACTGGGCGCAAAGGAACCTTAGGCACAAAACATCTACAGATGCCCTTCGTGCCCTTGGAGTGGCGACCAGTACTGACATCGAAATAAGGTTCTCTCCACTTTGCCCACCGTGTGGTGGAGGGACCCTGAGAGCCTTGGGTGGGTGATCTGTGACACACTTGGCCTCAACATGAGCTTGGACAGGGACAGACAAAGCCACCATGTGAGAGGAGGATGATGGGTGTGGTGGAGTCGGCGGTGAGCGACGAAGGTGTCGTGTTTCAAGGAGGCAACGGGTCTGTCTTGAGGTCCCCATCATGTGTGTAAGCAAGGGTTGGATGACCAAACTCCCACCTGGATTATGGGCTGGTGATTTGCTCTGGCTAGTCAGTTTTCGGAACCTGTCTTTGCTTCTTTGGGTATCCCATGATCTCCAGGGACTTTGCAACACGTCAAGCCTGGTCGAGACTTGCAGATCGAAACAGGTGTTCCAGTACCAGACGATTCTTTGAAGGATAGCTTCAGGGCATGATGCGAGGCGGCTAGGCCTAGATCAGCCCAGTGTGGTGCTGTCAAAACACCAGTCGACCTGAAATGTCAAAGACACAGTGTGGACGAATCGCATTATACGCTGTTATTGCAGGGACTGGAAAGAAACATACATGACACGAGTCGTGATGACGGGCTCTAGTCGAATTATGTGCGGCCCGAGAAGTTGGGGCCACTTCTCGGCATCCGTCATATCAACGGCCATGGCAAGACTACCAAAGCCCTGGGATAAGAGTAGTATCAAGCCGGCCTCACCGGGAAGCTTATTTCGTCTTGGTGATGAATGTTTATCCCGGTTTATCGATTGTTATTGAAGCAGCTGTAACGAGACAAATCCTGTTTATCTCACTGCTATGACGTTGCGAGTGTTGCGTCTTTGTGTATACGAAACATTATGTACGAGAGGCCATGGCCCAATCCACGGCACTCCTCGCGCGGGTACACACACTTTCGCCCCAGTTGTGCGTGATGCGTGGATCATTTCGTGGCAACTGAAATCGGCTCGGTCTGAGATACAATTGCAAGGTATTCTTTTTTTATCCGACGGCACATCAAGTTGCAAACTGCTGAACCCTTTGATCGAACCAAGCTCGCCGTCGCAACCCTGGACCGCGGCAGAGATATTTGGTGCCGCATGTGAATGGAACTGTGTGGCGCCTTAGCTCATGAGCTAGAAAGACGCCGGCTGCGCTGTCACAAAAATAGCAGAGTTTTCCAGTGCCATGTTCAACAGCGAGATGTTCTCATACCTAAAGCAGAGAGCGATGCGCGTGAGGCGCGCTGGGCCACGAGCAACGCCATGTTTTTCTTGCCTACGGGACAGGCCCCCTGCAACGCCATCCAGTCTATCGCGACCCCAGGTACACGTCTCTCTGGGGCGCCGTCTGATGCTAAAAGCAAAAGTGGTCCGATGAGCTTCATTTGTGTCCGCCAGCCATTCTGTTAACAGTTAGGCGTGGTTTCAACCGCAGATGAGAACCGAACATCTTATGCATGTGGACGTCCATTCGACGCATGTAGAGCAAATAGGGCTGCTAGTTCAGATGAGTGCGGCTGGATGCGTAGATCTCGTCCCTGGAACCGTGAAGAAGGCTTGTCCTGGCACTGCACAGTAGAATAGAGCGTCGAATGGATGATGGCATGTCGTTGAAGGCTTACTAAGACCCGCGCGCGTCTCGTCTAAACCTCCTGAAGCGCTCATCACCCTTACTCTGCCTCAACAGACGCCTCGTATCCCACACTATGCGTTTAAACAAACACACACTGGCGGTCGGTTGAACCATAGGATGCCACGCGACGACCAAGTTTCCCAAGCCTTTCTATTTCGAGAACAAGAAACAATGCACCGCCCAGAAGCCCCTTTTTCGCCCTGGTCTTGGCTGGATATTAGACGAACGTTAGCGACCAGCCACCAAAGTTGCTTGCGCTTTGCGCATGGGAGCTCGATACTAGTATTCATCCCTCCCAGGGCGCTACTAGCGCCCCGAAGGGACCCTGGGGGATTACCTAGGTAGGTATCCCGATTATCCCGACGGCAGGGTTACGCAAGAGGTGGAGCCTTGTCTACCTAGGTTCATGAGCCACGTACTTGCTGTTCGATTGCCCACCTGGACTTAGCACCTGGCCTTCTGCCTCACGTACGTGGACAGTCTGATCATCACGGACCCTTCGAAGGAAGCCTGGTTGGGCGCCATTCGCACTCGGTTGCACAAACCGAAATTGTCGTAGCAAGAAGCAAGCCACAGTATAGGTAGCATTTTCAGTAGCCCCGATCGCGGAACAAGCGCCTTTGCCCTCGGCGTCCGGCCGGTCCGACGCTATTGAATATTCAGTGGGCAAGACGACTAACACAAGATATCAAGAAAAGGGACCATGAGATGAGCAGACAGTACGGGATACAGACCAGGCTAATAAGTGACTTTGTCGCTACTCTGGTAATCTTTTCGGTCCGAAAGGTAAGGTAACAGTGTTCAATGGTCGGCTGCCACAGCCAATGGCGCTGTAGATACGCGCAATCACACGCCCAGGTCACACGCGCTGCACACCCCAAATACTATGTATGAAGCGGGCCAGGCGACCAAAGCGCCTATTGCCTTGGCTGACGGAAAGAGGAAATTAAGACAAGACTGTTCTGCTCAAATGATGTTGTATAATGGACAGTATGATGCCTTGGCATGTTGAAGAATTGAGCCACTTGGAGGCGAGCTTGTATTCACGAGCTGTGAGGTCTGATGCATTTTGCGCGCGTGGGGAATGCATGTGGTTGGTGATGGCCTCTTGTCTGCTGCGCGTGAAGCGTCCCTCGATCGTCGCTGCCGTTTTGAACATGTATAAACATAGCATGATGCTGCCGTAGTTGAATGAAGCCAGGCGCGCGTTCATCGCGCCTCGTACCGCTGTTTGCTTTGCGTTGCTATCTTGCCCAGAATCACTCAGATACCTCCATATCACATTCGCCACGGGTCCTCTGATGCCCCAGATCTGAAACGACTGACAAGATGCGCTCGATGGGGACTCACCTCTTCACAAGCATTCTAGGCATCGCGACGGTGGTCCACGCCGCCTGCAACGGAAAAGACGCGCTCTGCTCTCGCTTATATAGTAGTGTGACTTTTGTGGGCGCCCACGACTCAGCCTTCTTCGGCCCTTTCATAACCCAGAACCAGAACATCAACGTCTCGGAACAGCTCGCGCTTGGCGTGCGCTTTCTGCAGGCACAGGCACACAATCTAGATGGACACATCCAGATGTGCCATACCAGCTGCCTCGAGCTGAACGCGGGTCCGCTGTCAGCGTTTCTGGCGCCTGTCAAGGCCTTCCTGGATGGAAACCCCAACGAGGTCGTAAGCCTGTTGTTGACGAATGGCGATGGCATTCCCGTAACCGATTTTGCAAGTGTGTTCGAGGCGGCTGGACTGGTAGAGTATGTGTTCGCGCCGAATGGTACACTGGCACTTGATCAGTGGCCTACGCTGCAAACGATGATCGACAATGGGACCAGGCTGGTCGTATGGATGGGTAAGTGGATGTCGATCTCTTTGATGAGTGCGGTCTTACTGACTGAAAGGTCACAGACTATCACGCCAACACCGTGCAAGTCCCATACATTCTGGACGAATTCGCCTACTACTTCGAGACGCCCTATAACGAGACCGTGGCCAGCCACAATTTCACGGACTGTACTATCGACAGGCCAGCTGGTGCCAGCGCGGATGGCCGGATGGGACTCGTCAACCATATGATGCACCTCGAGTTCCTCGGTATCCAGATCCCTGATGAGGGCTCTGCAGGTGCGACAAACTCGCCAGCGTCCATTGTAGCTCAGTCGTCTGTTTGTAAGGGCCTTTACGGACGTGAGCCGAATGTTGTCCTGGTAAGTGCGCCCTATGCTACACATCTATGAGACATACGTTTGCGTGCGCTAATGAGACCATCTTCAGCTGGATTACATCGACAAGGGGGACGCGATGGCAGCTGAGTCAGCGTTGAATGGTATATAACGACCGTCGTCTCAGGTCAGAGCCTACCGGAGGCGCCTTATTGAAGACGCTCATAAGAAGACCATAGCTCTTTGTGCGCTATCTTGTTCTGGAGATGTCTGGCCGTATCAGACAGATCAAAGGTGCCTCGAAAGTGACTACATGCAAAGAGTCTCGACTCTCGTAGAATGCGATGGCTGCGAGTGTCAGTGAATGCCAACATTATCTCAGCCGCAGTCGTGTGCCTGTGGTCTATTGGTAACACTGAGAGTCGGTGGAAAGAGCGTCCTTGTGAGAGATGGTAGCGAGTGCTTCAGGAGCAACATCAGCCCTAGTCTCAAATACAAATAATCGAATCCCACAGGCTGAGAAGCAGCCTTGGTGCAGTGCAAATAAATAGAAGAAGACCTTGGCCCGAAACAAGACTGTTGTCAATGTTGCCATACATGTCCCAATAGCATTGAATGAATCCTAGCATTGGGGGACTGGTTCATCGTAAGATTTTGTGTAGGACTATCTCACCAGGCTTCATGTCCGGTTTGGTTGGGACTTGTGTCACCACGGCATTGGTGTTATCGTAACATATTCTGGGCGATTATACGCCTTTTGTGTGCAGACGGAACATAGTCAAGGTTGTCTGACTTGACTTCCGTTCAGCGGTGTTACTTGACACCTTTCAACGGCCGTCGGGCTGGTTCAAGCTCTCGCAGTGCGCGGGCTTATTACTCCTACATCCGCAACTTCGTTTCGACAATTCCTGAGAGGATCTTGCCCTGTAAGCCGCATGGAAAATGCAGGTCTCCTAGCGCAACACTCTTAGTAGCGAGCTCCCGCGCGTGGGCGTTGCCTGGATGACGCTGCTACTAAGAGAGGAACCGGCTCCTTCACTGTCCGGGAAGCGTGCGCCTTCTCGATCACCTTCAAGCCGTCGATTAACTTGCCCTCTGCCTTCTTCGCCGCCTGAAGTCGCTTGGTCTCCTCGCGGTATGAGACAATTGCCTGCATCCGTTCCTCTGACATGCGCCACTCTTTGGGGAATTTTGGCTTGGCCTTGATCTTGTAGTGCCGCAGATCAAGCGGAACGTCATCGAACGTGTCGGTTGGATCCTATCAATGGAGCTCCTGTCAGCACGCTGTCTCTCGTCTGTCCACGTATGCCTTCATCAATGGAGAAGAATGCGACCTTACCCTTGCCTCAGCAATCAACTGCTCCACCGTCTCTGCCAAATAGCGTTTATTCTGAGCCTGGTGCTCAAACGACTCGCAGCTCATTTTAATGATGTCTTTCTTTGGGTTGTAGCGCGCGCCAGCCAACTTCTTCAACTTCAGCTGCTGTTGGTCCGTAAGGCCAAAGTCTGCGGGACTGAACTCGACGACGACTTTCTTCTCGGCGGGATGGACTTCGCCCATATATGACGTATACCGGAATCGCAAGGGCTGATCAGCGGAAGGAGGGCTGAAAGGTTTCGCAAACTCTGGAGCATATTCGTTAGCCATGCAGTCGCTCCGCAAGAGCCCCTCCATGTGCCAAAATCCAAGTAGCACTCACTTGCTAGCAGCGGCATCTCCCAAATTGCTAGCCGCGCATAGGCTCTCTGCTCCCGCATCTCCTCCAACTTGGCATGTGCAATGTCGGTCATGTCGTTCTCATCGAACTCGTCGTCGTTGTTGTTGGTGATAAGGTCGTTGTCCACCTCGTCCTCGTCCCAGAAGTGGTCCCTTTGTGGAATGACCGGCCTGTTGTAGGGGCGTGCCAAGTCTCGCAATTCTTCCTGCTCCTTCGAAAGCTTCCATTCAATCAAGGGAAAGTCGACAGCATTAATCGCCTGGCGGCCCACGTCGTCGGAGTCATTGCGCATGATGTCCTTCGCGATGGAGCTTGGGCTCATGAAGCGGTACTTGGCATCCCGGGCCTTGTCTTCTTCCTCCCAGTGGTCGTATGGGCTGGGCTTCGGGCCATCGTCCAGCTTCACGAGTGACTCCTTGACTGCACCGCCTCCGCTTGCTACGGACTTCCACGCGACGAAGACCTTTGGCCCGGCATGGACAGTCGGAATGGGCCTTGCGCTCTTGCAGCTGCGACACACCAGCCGCAGGGACCTTGCGGCTGATGCCATGTTGGAAGTACTTGAAGAGAGGCTGTCAAAGCCTTGGGCGCATTGGCTGCATTGATGAGTGGCAGAAGTCTTGGAGCTGCTTAGTTTTGGTCGGACCCGCATGCAATCCACCAAAGGCAGCTGGACTGCCAAAAAAAAGTATCGCAGGCGTACGCCTTAGTCAGCAAGTCTGTCTACCTCCAATTGTCCAGTCCTTTCGGTCCCGGCCTCGGCATCCTCTGTTCTGCTCTCACCACCTGGTCCGTGCCCACTTACACGCGATAAGGATCTGATAAGAACCACCTATTCTGCCAAGATGTTTGCCAACTTCTTCAATGTCAAGGTATCTGAATACACCATCCAATCCCTCAGACATGTCAACACCCATCACACATCTTGGACAAAGTGTTGGTTTGACAGCATTCAGCTGTTAAACTCTTCTGGTCGTCATCCCAAGGCTCATTGCCAATGACTTGTCTAGCTGCTTCAAAACTTCATTGGTGATCTTATTTTCTACAAATCCAGCACATATCAGCCATACCCCTTAGATCTTACAGTTCTGGGAAAGCAAAGAAGGCCGTTGAAAAGGAATTTGTCTCATTTTCGGATTTATTTGATTGTTTTCCCTGGCCTCATCAGTCATTATAAGATAAAGCAGGTCGATCTACGTAACTCGAGACTGACTTTCACTACAACCAACGGCCCTCCAGCTCTGGGACGCTTGGGCCCTCACGGCCTGCTCAACTGTTGTTGGTCTCGTCCTCTGCTTCGGTTTGGCTGATGGTCAAGTCCAATTCATTGGCTCCTCCAACGTCATCCCGAAGATCATCGAGGCCGTCGTCTCCGCCTTGTTCAACATTGTTTGCCTGGAGTCCTGGACCCCCTCCGCGTCATTACCATCCTTTGCTACCTCAAAAAGTACTGGGATCGGCATTTTGCGCCCAATTACAACGTCAATCGTCTCCCGCGCACATTCTGGATGCCCTTGCGTCTCAACATGCCGTCTGTCGCTGGTCAGCCTGGCCGAATGGCCATCATCACCGGGGGTGCTACTGTGGTGTTTAAGGAGCTTCTGGACGAAGTCGTAACCCCAAAGTTCATACGCGCCCTCTGCGACGCCGGCTTCGAGAACGTTCTAATACAGTGCGGCTCTTACAAGGATGAACTCCACGACAAGCTGGTGAATATTCAGCACGAGCACCTGAACATTGAGCTCGAGGGCTTCATCTCCAACATGAAAGAGGTGATGAAGAAGTGTCGCGGTCTAGCTGGCGTCCACCCTGGAGGTGTTGTGTTCAGCCACGCCGGTGAGCCTATCTTTAATCAGTCTTGTGACCGTCGTCCACTCACTCACTCTCATTCTATTCCTCGATACACAACACCCATCTATTCATATTGCGGTCGAAAGACATAATGTATACTAAATGTACATGCCTAGGAACGGGTACCATCGCCGACTGCTGGGAGGCGAATGTGGCCAACGTTATCGTAGCAAATCCCAATCTGATGGACAACCACCAGGCTGTATTCGCTGAAGAGATGGCCAAGGAGCATGAGACAGTGATCCTGGGACGCCTCGGGTAAGTCACCTTCCTCACCCGCCAGCCCACTTTTGGCGATCCGTCTGCAGCATACCCCTCTTCTCCTGGATTTCGGCTAAGCTTTTCGTTTGTATGCGCAGCCACCTGGACGAGGCAGTCCCCAAGGCTGTGGCGGTAATCAAGGCTCAAGGCCTGGATGATCTCCGCCCGCCTCAGGAGCCATGCCTGCCAGTCTCCGACGACGTCCGCTTGCATTTTATCGACAATCTTTTCGACCTCTGAGGATCTGAAAAGTCTTCCATAGGTTCATAAACCGCGGGATTCCGGCATGGCGTTCGCGCGTTGGCTTGGTTTGGTATCGTCTACTTTGGTCTGCTTTGGGGTTGGCTTGGCCGGAGGAAATACCCTGGATAATGGAGTTAGTGGCGATAATCCATGATTTGGGTTCATTGTTAGGATGCCCGATGTTGTATGCGCTTCGGCCACAATTGTAGGCTGCTTAAAGCCCGATAATTTGATGTCTGCTCTCGCACCCGTAACTCATTCCTTAAGTTACGACATGCCTACTTCTACGCCGCTTCAAGTCCGCTCCCAGACGGGCTAGCTACTTGGGTGGGCTGACCGTTGCAATCGTACAGATGTCCAGTGAGTGTGAGGCTTTCAGATTCCTTCCTTGCACCCGGTTTGCGAGAGTATACTCGTCTTCCTCCCTTCAGAACCAACCACAAGGCTACTTCGCTGGCTCAGTAACTTTCCCCTCTACTTCCAAACGCTACACCTCCTGTCTAACCACAGTGAAAGAGGCTGACCTGAACTATTCATTATCTATTATTTTCTTCGCATGTGTACCTAAATCTCAGTGGATTCAGCCATCCCCTCTGCGAACCACGCCCGGCACGCAGTGATTTCGGACAAAGTTGTCTGCTCTCGCCTTGATGCAGTCTCTCGAGCCTCCCGCATATACAGTTCAATCATTTCAGGGCTTTCGTTCTCCCGAGGCATGTTCGCCATCGCCCATTGCATATGCTGCTCTTTATGTGCACGAGCAAGCGCCGAGTCATCTTCAATTGCGTCTAACGTCTGTTTGACGGCCATGATAATTCTGTTGCTCGAGTCTCCTCGGTTCCTCGGTTTCTGCCTCTCGAGAACGAGGATGCTGTACATGGAAGCCGCTAGCGTTTCGGGCGCAGATGCACCTTTGCGCTGAACCAGTTGCTCCCATGCCGCCCAATTCGCCCAATTGGTTTGTTCGAGGTCTGCCATCCACTTCTCGCTAGCGTACCAGTTGCGAGCGGATTGCTGAAAAGAGCCTGGAATGCCGACTGATCACTTGCCATCAGCTTAAGGAAGGGAAAACAGAGGATAGGTCCTGGACATGGCAAAGTCTTTGTAAAGCTGAAGACCCAACCACAGGGTGCCGAGTTCGTTTCGTGGTCTGGTCCTTACAGTAGCGTGACTTTGCACACAGATCAACAGCAGTCTATACTACAGAGCTTCGAATGAAACAGCTCTGCTACTACCTAGGTACTCAAGGAATTGGCTGCGGGAGGAACTTACGGGCAAGGTCTTGTTGAGCAAACATGCACGATATGCCCTGTTCTGCTGTTTTGAACATCGCGTATCCATCGATCTGGCTCATTTTCGACAGCGTGGTCACAATTCGGCGTAATTGTGGCGAAAGCGAGAACTCAGTACTGCATATTGACGCGATATATCTCACAAGCGACTTGACTGTGTCTTCCACGTCTAAGCCGGCCCACTTCGCAGACGCTGTGAGCGACACAATGGTCTTCCAAATCAGAAACAAGGTCATGGGCGGCTCGACATTTCCGGTTCCTAGTAGGCGCCTTATTCGTTCGGGGGCGACTCTGAGCTGTACAATGGCGTCTTGTAGCTTGCCATCGGCCAGTAAATTAGCAGCGTCCTCGATCGTAGAGTGTGCTTGTATCGCGAGTGGATCTCTGGGACCTCTGATTTCTGGATTTAATACAGCAGGCCCAACACTGAATTTTTCGGAAACGTATCTCGCCACATCCAGAAAGACGAGCTCCGGAAGGCGGAAGATGTCTGGTCCGTCAATAACACGCGGCATAGCGGCATGACCTCGAGCAGCCGCGGAATCCGTCTTCTTCCACTGGCTGTCGACTGCCAGCTTCTTTCTACCCAGATGACTTGCCAATCGCTTGAGGGTGACGACTTGTCCCGAGGCCAATTTTACTCGTTGGTCAGCCAACTCTAGGCCCGACTTTTCAGCCTTCTTTATCAACTGTAACGCCTGTAAGATGTCTTTTTGTTCAAGACGGATATTTTTGTTGATGCCCCATTTCTTTAGCTGTGATTTGTAAGACTTTTTCCTGCAGATATACACGTCTCAGCCCCATTGCAAGACGAACCACCTGGGTTTGGGGTGTGTTTTCCGCTCCATACCCTGCATGGAAATCGTGGTCTCTGGCCATGATATTCATGACTTCCTCCAGAGAAGAGTTTTCTTCGATGTAAAGACGCTTAATCTGCGTTATATGATGAGGCCACATGTCTGGGGTTGCCGCTGGTTCATTTCTGCTTTGGCGAGAGCCGAAATTTCCCGCCTCTCGAGTGCCCCGTCGACAAAGCTCCAGAGTCTCGCTCATCATTGAGATATATGCGCTGCGCTGACGGTCTTTAACAAAGTACAGCCTGCAAGTTGTGGGGTGGCGAAGAAAAGGGGCGGGGCAGACTATATGTGACAAAGCTTGAAGCAAGTAAAAAAGACCAAATTCTAGACCTCGAAAGCAGAGGCGTACCCTCAAAGCACAGTGTATGTCTTTCTGTTGGTATTCAGTTGATGTTTGGCGTCATCATCCTGACCGAGTCGGAGTTTTGGCACGGTCAGCAAATAGTTGCTAATAAGGTCGCCCAAGTACGACGCAGCTGTTTTTGAGATTCATCGGGTCTGACATGTGGGTCCCATGGCCAGGTCATCTCGCCTGAGTGCTGTGATTAGGTCGCGTAGGGAAAGAGGGCCCGCTTTTCAAGGTCGATTACTGTTCGCCCAAGGGCATTGTGTTGACCCCAGACTACATGGGCTTGCACCAACAGCTGCAGACGGCGTGCGTGATTGTCGATCAAAATTACCCGGAAAGGTAAGATGTAGGATCCCGCTTATCCTACGCCAAAACTGAAGACGACGGACACCGTGGACATCCCGCGAGAATCTCAGGAAGCAAGTATCGAGTAATTATTAAGCTCTCCAGACTCGAAATCTATCTTGGTGCTTCAGAATCTGATATTTTGACAGCACTGGTGGGTGGTGATGAGCAATCGAGTTACGCCAAGGGCTAAACACTAGTATCTAATCCATCCTCGACCGTCATGCCCTCCAGGGCAACTAGTAATCAGCTAGGCACCTATTTATACAGGCTCGAAGGGCTCCATATATATACTATATTGCAATGTGTTCACGGACCACTCCTAACACCTCCGCTGATTTTGATAATACACTACAAGACTTGTGGCCTTGCTGGAGTTCGAATATGAGCCATTAAGCATTACACCAATAACCAACTAGGGAAATCACAATCACCCCCTGCCCAAAGAAACCCCCATAAGTTTCTCGCTCTACAGTACATAGTGACAGATTACAAAGGCTACCCTCATGTGTGAGAGCATAACACGGTGACTCAACGTTCCCTCCCGTTATATGGCTTAGCCCTAAGCGCATGTGAAGGTCAGCGGGTAGTGGACATGCTAGGACTTGATGGTCAACGAGCCGGTCGAGACCATCATTACCCGCGTGATTATCGGGATGTTTCCTAAAGGCATGTGTAAATGCACACTGCAAGCTCTGGATGAATTTTCAGAAGCGCGCCACCGCGCCACAAGAATGTCTTTTTTCTCTTCCTTTCCTTATTTTCTTCTTCTTTTTCTTCCCTACCCTCGCTCTATTCCAACAACACGTGGAGTGGCCCTTCTTCCTTCTCTGACTCTTGCTTACCACTATACTCTATCAAATTGTCTTCTATCAAACTCTCTCCCACACCCATCACATAATATCCCAAATAACCAGGATGCATGCCATCCACTTGTTTATCTTGGCCATTGTGGCTCTTCTTGGGCAGATATACTGCCTACCAGCTGGCTTCCCATCTGGTGTAGCCGCAATGGACGGTTGTGCGCCCGGTCCCAAGCAGGCGTACAGTGGTCCGGCATGGAACTTCCCTCGTCAGTCCGAGTGGAAGCCATTTGACGAACTGGTAAGTGGTATGATCTAACAAATACCTAAGTAGCTAGCACCATCTTTTCCCGGCCGTTACCCACTTTTATTTTTTTCTCTTATACGCAAACATACACACATTAGCCCTCGTACTGTTCATCATATCTAACGACCAGAAAATCACTACCTAGTTCAACTGCAACACTGCATCGATGCGTTCGGTAGGCGATAACGAACAAGATATTGTCAACATTCGCGCCGCCATCTTGCAAGTAGCCGGCAACACCGGCATCGATAGCCGCGTGATCCTCGCCATTATCATGCAAGAGTCTCACGGTAGAGTAAACGTCCAGAACGCCGTCGACGGGCAAAACACGCCAGGTCTGATGCAGGCCGCCGGATGCCCAAACCACGCTGGTGAGGCGGTAGTGTCTAGGGTATGTTCCATATACCAAGCTGCTAACAGAAAAGCACGGGAGAAAGAGAGAGTGAGAGAGCGATAGATAGCTGACTATCCACAAAAAAAACAGGAGGCCGTCATTGAAATGGTGCAGTGCGGCAGCGACCATTTCAAGAACGTGGACGGCGGCGCGTCTCTGGATGAGAACACGATTTACTACGCGCTAAGATCATACAACAGCGGCGTGAATGGTGTGAATAGAGGCGACCTCAGCAGCGGCGGCAGCGGGACCAGGTAAGTCAAATTACATTTTTAATCAGTCATGACTTGAGATTTCCCACTTGAAGCCTCAGAAATGGGAAGGCTGACTCTGCATGCTGAAAAGTTCGTATGTCTCTGACGTCGCCAACCGCCTCAAGGGCTGGGTTGACTGAATGAAGTCAAACCTGGAGAGGTGTGGTTTTGGGGGGGGGGGGCGGTGTTGAGCTAAAAGGTGGACACTTGAAGGCGGATGCTGAATTTGGCTGCGGGCTAAAGAGATTAGGGATATGTCAAATAGCCTGGAGTTGGGAGTTTACTCCACGATATAGGATCGGGATCGTTTCATCATTATGGGGGGCATTATTTTAAGTCGAGTCTAGGGTAATTTAGTTGTTGAACTCGGTCTTGGAGTCGCTCGAAGAGCCCAAAGCAAATCCTTATGAGGCTTGACCAGCATGTAGCACTCACCACCTTTCCACAGCGTACAGAGTGTACTTGGAAAAAGGTCGAAACCTTTCCTCCTCATACCTACTCGAGATCGACCACGTTGGTTGATTTGAGGAGCACATCCGACTTTCAGAAAGTATTGCACAAGTGGTACAGCAAATTCATCCTCTTACCTGCTTTCATGCCGTAACAGTCATGCCCCATCCTTTTCATCATATGACTGGTCTGTGGCTCATACTTCAGTGAACCGCCGCAACGCAATACTCCAACAAGCGGCACTACAAACTGAGCGGGTCTTGATCCCACAATGCAGGGCAAGACTGAATGATTTGAAGAATGTATTATCGTTCTCTATCCCAGATGCAGGACATTGCATCCAGGAACAATCTCTCTCGTATCATGACAGAGGAAAAGATGCAAGCACCACATCCGTTGCAGAGCTGTCCAGTCCTCTCCACAAAGCCATGCTAGAAAGCCAGGTAGGTGAATAGATACTGTGATTAAATCTTCTCTCATTCCCTCTCCATCAAGGCCCTTCTCTGGAATCCACGTGTCATGTCTGGCTGACTTGTGTCAAGAGCTTTGGATCAGCTGTATGTGTGATGAGAAAGTCTTCCTCTAAAATTCTAATTATGAGTGCCTCAAGGCACACACGTATGTGGTATGTACAGGCTTGGTGTTGTACTAAATCAAGAATGGCAGCCCTTGGACTGCTGCGCCGTTCGCCGTTAAATGCCTTCCGTAATTCGTGCCGCGCCTTTTGTGAATAGACGACGTGGCAACAATGCTCAACTCCTTTACTTCGCTTCGATCTTCTTGGATTTCGGGCCAATATCGCGGGGTATGCGCCCAGCCAATTTGTGCATCAGTGCCCAGGCGAAACCTCTTTGATCACCACCTCACCTCGATCGTGCGTCTTGTTTTCCCAATTTCCTAGATTAATTAGGACGCGTGCTCAACTGGATTCTCCCATTTGATGGGATGTAGCAGGACACTCCTCATACAGAGTCGTCCCGTACTTCCCGATTCACTTTCCTCGGCCTTGCCTCCTCGCAAGGTTCCCGCACCAGCTCGTCCTCCGTCAGCTCCCCGGCCGTCATATTGGGCGAAGCCCAACCATCGGCGCCATAAGAGACCAGCGAATTCGCTGTTGTAGTACCAGCTAGTTCCCGCATGGTTATGCTCATTGGACTGGTCGAAAGGCGAGCCACGACCGCTGGTGGTGTTGTCTCGACCACCATTGAAGGCCTTATCCACCGCTTCGACCTCCCAGTTTCTATCAAGGTACACAGGATGGGGTGCATATACAGCCTTAAGCCCGTGGTGCAGCGCCATAGAGGCAGGGTACATTTCCGAGAACATGCTGTGGTGTTGGCGCCATGTCTCCTCGTGCATGACATCGAGGAGTCTGCGGGACAGTCGTGAGGCTGTGACAATGGCGCATCTTCGCGGTGGCGTCGGCAAGCTTTGATCGTATCCGGTAACATCTTGAGCGAAGACCCATCCTGAGTCCTCGGCATTGAAAATCGGGTTCAATGTGATCAGATCTGCCTCTTCACCAACACCACACTCTGGACCAGAACGACCAACCGCACAGGACTCGGGCATGAAACTTTGGCCACGCTCTTGGGAACGCAAATTTGACTTGCCGGCAAACATGACAGGGCCCAGGACCGACTGCCGCCCCGACGCTTCGGTCTCCTTGTGGACCAGGTTTGTGAAATTGTCCCAGTCGCTATGTACCGAGGGGACGTAGTACTTCTGTGATCGTTCCCACAGCTCCTCCCGACTCTGCTTTTGCGCCCAGGATCCAAGCCGATCAAACAATTCGTAATAGTTGCCAACATAACGCATGTCCATCTCCCAATTCCAGAAATGTTGGTACTCAGGATGCATCATGGCAAAATGCTGGAGCGGCATGTGTGCTGAGCGGTAGACGCCGTAGACGTCGCTGTTGGAAGGGTTCTCGACTGGGTCGCCCCAAGTACCTGGGTAGAGCAACCGCATTTGGGCCTCGGACCAGAGTGTGGTGATGGAGTGAAACTCACCAGGCATGTTCATGTCGAGCACGCTCTGCACCGTTTCTCCGTCTGCCCAAATAGGAACGTCGTTGTCTTTGACATGGAGGAGGAAGTGGATGTCATACTCTCCTCCTGACCGTAAAGACAACTCCGACACCATGGCGCGAAAATTGAGAATTGCCAGGTGCGTCCAGGTGAAGCCAACGTAGGTGCGAATAACCACCGCAATGCGACCAATCTTTTTCCTCGAACCGGCGGTGAGTCGAGACTGCGAAACTTTCTCGGTGGAGTACTTTTTGTTGTCTTCTTCCAGGTCTTCCAGGTTTAGGAATCGATCGCTATTCTTCTCAGCGCAGCGCTGCTGCAACTTTCCCCAGTCGGTTTTGTGGTAATCGATCTTGCCAGTCTTGTTCCAGACAACTTCGCTCCCTTCACTCTCGGTATCCATACCCTCGCCTACACCGCCATCTCTCAGGCTGTAGCCCAATCCGTATGGTCCATAACGACCAAATCGGTCGTAGCAGATATCCTCTCGAAGGCCAAGTAGGTTGTACGACCCCAAAGCCGGCTGGGCCACACCCTGCGGAACGCCGTTATATGCGTACAGTTCCGGAACAGGGATGGTTTCCTCCTCGTCCAAGTAGCACTTCTTTACCGAGTGAAACTTGTCCGTATACTCACGCGAGTCGTAATCAGGATGAGGCGCATAGGGGGTTGGCGTTGGGAGCGAAGTGCTAACTACGACGGTGATAGTCGCGGCATCTGGCTTGGCAGGAAACTCGGCAATGTGGTCCTTCATATCTACAAGCGTCTTGATGCCATTGAAGTAGCCATCCATGCTATGAGACGGTTTAGTAAAAGGGGAGCAGGGCGGAGTCGGAATTGGGGGCGATGTTGGACTTACTGCTTGTACTTTAGCCAATGAGGCCCGTTGGCGACTGGTTCACTGCTAGGCGATTCACTGGTGACGAGCTGTTCAGTGTGTTGCTCAGTGGGCTTTTGCTCGGCTTTGTCATCTCCACCATTATTCTTTGGCGCTTCTATTGTAGGCGGAGGAGTTTCGTCGCTTGCGATCCCGTTGTGACCCACTTTGCTGCCCACAAGCCCTCCATATTGACTATCTGTGCTTCCCTTGTAGTGATCACCTTTGGCCAACCCGGCCAGATGATCCAAGATCCTACCGTGGCGGGTAGGAACACCCCCCGAGAAAAGCACCATGCAGAGGAAGAAGGTGACGGTAACGGTCCATATTATTATGCGGCGGTAGAAACAGTGTCCAAGCAGGGCGCGAACGGGAAATCGTGGTGAGGACTGCACTGGGAGAGGCAGCATATCGTCATGCTTTCTGGAGACTGGAGACGAATTTCTGGAAGATGTGTTTGATCGTGTAAGACATGAGCCCCGCTCCATGGTCAAGTGGTCGTCACAAAAGGGCAGACGAAATAAAAGGCTGAGAGGGTGAGGATCGAAGGACGAAGCTGCTCGAGGGGAGAGACGAGGGAGACGTCGAGCAGCTTCAGCGGTAGTAGCATGCCCACTCTGACATGTAACGGCAGAGTCGTGATGTCGAATCTTTCGAGGTCCAGGTGTTGTGGAGGTCAAAGAGAGAGAGAGGAAAAAAAAGACAGTAAATAGCCCGGATGAGGTTGCTGATGAGTGACGGCCGCGTGGTAGGATGTTTCAAAGCCAGACGAGACGATCTAATAGTACCTTAGGCGATTTCGAGGACCGGGAGGTGATCTGCCGCAGGCCCTGGCCGTACAAAAAAAAAAGATGATAGGTGATCAACCGGGAAGGCGCGGATTGAGTCGCAGGAGGTAAGGCAACAGCGCGGTGGTGGCTGGCAGCCTTTGGATGAAGATGATGCACCTCTGCGGGAAGGCGAAGTAGATGAATACGCTATGGTAGAGTGTAAATCCCAACGACGGGAGACGTTGTGAGGAAACTTGCAAAAAAACGTTGGTGAGCAAGAAAGAAAGAAAAAAAAAGTCTGTACTGATTTGAAACTTGGGAGGGTTGTGCAGGACAAAGTGCGGTCTTGTGCGGCGTGGTGTGTGCAGGAAGGAGCTACAGTACATACGCTATAGTTCAGGAGTACCTTAGTTCGCAGACTTGGGACTGTTGAGTCGAGTCGAGACGAGTCGAGGTGAGATGCTGGTGAAAAAGACCAAAAGATCTTCAAAAAGGGGGGTACGCAAACACCAGGTCTAGATTGATCAGTTAGAAACAAGCTCAAGATCGAACTGAGAACGGAGCATGTCTGGAAATAGGACGTTGGGAATATGAATATGGGATAGGAATACGAGTATGGGTTGGCGCCAAGTAGGAGAGTGTAAGTGTCTGGACGCAGTTGCACCGAGACCTCGGAACTCCACTATGCCAAACAGTATCCCCCCAAGTTAGAAATATAGGCTGAAGTATCCAACAATGTTTGTACCATCTTTCGCTGAATCCGGGGCCTGCAGTGGTGATGGCGGTGGCGGCGGCGGCGGCGGCACGAGCAGTGGCCATCTGTAACATGGAGCGAGCACTTGGTCTGATGCAGTGTCAGTCAGTCATCCCAGTCCTCGTCCAACACCACCGCTTTGACAATCAGTCTCGTCCGCTTAACATCGCTACTGAGTCTGTATTATTTTTGTATTCTCCATCCCATGATTGACAACAATGCAGCTATGACCTGTGTTTCCAGTCTCGCTTATATTTCTCAGTACATGCCATAGGTGACTCGTCGTTCTTCTTGTCTTGGGTAGCAGGCAGCTCATCTCGTGCCCTTTTCTTTTTTTCTTTGCTCCTTCGTTCATACTACTACGTCGTTGCAGAGGCTTGTCGGGTACCCTCACCCCCGGACCCTCCCTGTCCCCGCTTTGTGTCCACTTTATGTAGAGCATAAGTTAAGGTTCGTACCTAGGTAGAGGCGCAGACGATCTTCCGACAGACCCACCTCTCTGCTACTGGTATCAGATGTTTACCTGAGCAACCGAACAGCCTAACAAGTATTTGGTCCTAGCCAGGAGATGCCAATGCCACGGGCCATGGCGTCACTTGGGTCGAGATCACGGATGAGACGACGGACAACTTTCACCTTCAGCTTACCCGCCGTAGACCGAATCCGTGATCGATGGACCTAATTAATATCGTGGGGTTCCCCGATCATCAAAAGACTCACTCGGTCACGAGAGGGAGCCCATCTCAAGACACACAAGACTCAGACAGCCAGAAGTTTGTACACCTGGGTATACTGTGGCTGAAGCATATAAAGATATCCACGCCGTTGCTCGAACTTCAAAGGTGTCAAAAATAATGCAGCGAGGTTCAAGGTTCGCCAAGCCGAGTCTTAGCGGATCACTACCGACAGGTGGTGTTACAAGCCGGGAGGCCGGGTCCTGCCAACCTACCTAGGTAGCAGGGCTAGGCCCCTGCCCGTTTTGGATCGACATGAACCCTTGCTTGCGGCTGGCGCTTTAAAGTCATTTTTCCGTCCTTTCGAATGCCACGCATCTTATTTTGTAAACCCTTTTGTTTTTTTAAGCTGCAGGTACTACCTAGGTGCCAGGGGTGCGCAGTAGCACATACATACTATACCTAGTAGTAGGCGCACTGGGGTGTGTCAAGATCTATTCTCCGAGCTGGACCGAGCTTGACCGGGCTTGCTGTGGAGTCTCACCCTTACCTGTCCTGGAATTCATGCAACGATGTTGTTGACTTCAGTTCAAAATATTGTTGTGAAGCCAACCTTGCGTGTGCAGGTGTCGTTGAATATCCTTGAGTTGACAAATGAGACGTTGTGTGCAATGCGGTTCACCACGTCCGGTTTGAAAGTCTTGCCCCTCAGACATCCTGATTGGTTGAATGGAAATACCTTCAGCACCCCCAGTCTCCTCTCTGTCTCTCCCCCGCAATTATTAATCAATTCTGGCAGCGGATGCAGGGCAGGCGCATCTGTGGTACGACCTTCCTCAGCCCTGTGATGAACAACACGGCAGTGCCCAGGCCTTGCACACCAACAACGTTCCCGCAACGTTTGGCCCCTCCCTGTCTTACCCAATCGAGTAAAGCCCAGACAGCGGTGAAACATGCACCGAGGCGAGCGAACCTGCCGAGACGCAGGCGTTGGTTTCAAAAAATACCTACCTCGCCCACACACAGACTACCTGACCTGACTACCTGTCGGCCTGTCGGGCCCTGACTACCTACATTTTCACAAAGTCTTGCACTCATACTGGCCCCCCATCGCCATCAGCTTCCCTTTCGAAAACTCGCTACGTCATTAATGAAACATCTCTAGATAATCTCAAAATATGCCCAATTGGATCGTTCCCAATCCATCACTGCGTTTGCCTTTGTTTTTCCCGTCTCGTGTTCTTCCTTCCAGCTCTTGCGAAACTGAATAAAAACCAAGACGCGCGGCCGCGTGTTTGTGTGCAGACGTGATCAGTTAACCTTGCTCAGACGGGCTTATTAGAAACCTTCTACAGCATAGCATTTGTATGTACAATACGGCCTGCAGCCTGGTCATGCCTTTTGAGGCAGCCTCGCGTACAGCAGCGCGCCTGTCTAATTACGATGGTTTGCATGTAGGGTCTCACAGGTTTGCTTCCGAGCCCTCCGTCACGAGACTCGAGTCTGATGTTGGGGCTGAAGTCGCAGCTGAGCTTGTGTCCGGGGGGTTTTTTTTTTCCTTCACCATGTGTACATACCTAAGGTAGTACTCATTGTATCACGAACTCTACACTGGAATTGCATGGCGCTCTTGTGCCAGATATAGACAAGACACGACAAGACAGCGCTTGAATTATGCAGATGATGTGAAAAGCTTTGCCATCCACGGGACAAGTGTCTTGACGCCACTGTCAGTGAGAGATTATGTCCAAAACAGTCGATAGCCAAACCCCAACATCTCTTTCCAGTATCGCCAGGAACAGCCGCTCTCAAAGCTGGATGGTTTTTGCCCCGGCATCATCCGAACTGGCCCATCCTGACTCTGGAGCCTGGGCGAGTCCCAGTACAATGCTTTTCCAAGGTCTAGAGGATCGGTACAGTCCCGTTGAATAAAGGACGAGAGACCCGGCCCCCGCTTCACCCTCCCCCCCCTCCAAAGCCCTAATTATAGAACCCTTCGATGCCCGTGGGCCCGACCAGTCTTGCCGTGCCGATCGAGACTGGAGATCCGTCGCACACACGCCTTGCGGCAAGAGATTGCCGAATCTCGAAAGCGACATGTACGGTCCCACGTTGCACCATAGGTAACTCAGGGGAAAGAAACAACGGTCAATCAATCAAGAGAGATAATGACTTGACAGGAATATCATATAGGACGTACAGCGCTAGGTACGTTCAGACCAGCAAGGTTTTGAGAGGGTTCTGCTAGTATGCCCTCGTTCATCAGACCTGACGATCACGGCCATGATAAGGTTTGCGACAGCTGACAGCTGTCGCTGATGCGCCACAGAGAGCTACCGGAATAATTCAAGTTTTATTTGTGAAAAGTGAGAATCCACCTTCACCTCTTTCCTTGCAGATCGAGTGGGTGGACCTCGGCAAGAAGCGAGATGTGAATGCTCTGTCTCAATAGTGATCCATCAAGGTGGATGGATATACGTGAGAAATTCAGCCCTGTTCGAAACGGGACATTCGTCCATGGCATCAGACGCAGCAAATATTTGGAGGTTTACCACTATTTCCGTGTGGTGACTGATACTGGGACCAATGCTCTTCATGAAGCCTCCCATGTCCACAAAACCCTCATGTCCAGTAGAACAATCATCGTAAAGTGGCCTGACGGCTCCCGAGCCTCTTCAGCTCTGGCCCACCATTGCACAGGGACATGGCGTTGTCCCATCGGCCGTCGTTATGGACTCAATGTGGAACCAAAGTCTGAGCCATTCTATTCACAGCAGCTGTGAGCACTTACACACATGCACCCACATCCCACGTTCTCTCTCGAGTACGTACTCATTCATCTTGCAGCCTCGACATCAGCACGACGGGCCTTACTCTCAGCCTTACCTTTCCTTCTCGTCCTCCTCTTCGCATCCACCGCCTCCCTCCACCCCCGCCCCCATATAATGACAGCCCACACTCCGCCCGCGCTCGCCACAAGGAACAGTGCACTGATCGTACTGAACCAACCGACCCCGATCCGCTCCACTGCAGGCAACACCACCGCCGTGCCCATGCAGGCAAAAAGATAGCGCACAAAGTAATTTCCTGCAATCACATCACTGCCGTTCCCCTGCATCACGTCCAAGCAGTACGTATTTAAGCTCGGGAAACAAAACAGCTGCGCCACGCCCTGAAGAAATAGCACAATCACCACCAGCGGGATCCCGCCGACGTCTCGCTCAACAGCCCACCCGTAGAGGAGCACGCACGCCGGAATGACAACGCCTGTAAAGGGCAGCGCGGACCGCAGACGGTCTTCCGGGTGCCGTGTGTTCGTAGGGGAAAGCCGGATGTATTTCTTGACGACGTGGTCGGCGTAGCGCCCGCCAAAGAAGGTGCCGAGCAGATAGCCCGCGCCCGGCGCGAGATAGAAGAGTCCAGATTGCAGCGGTGAGGTCAGGTGAAAGCGCGGGTTGAGGACGTAGCGGATCGGCGTGAGTAGGGAGTACATATTCCAGACGAGGGAGGAGGAACCGATACCGACGAGGATGCTGTGAAGATGGCAGCGGGGGTAGGGTCAGCTTGCATGTTTGCTTGGGTGCGACCAACTGCGGTCACGGTGAGGTTCGTCTGGATATAGCACTGAAAAGGAGAAAGAAAACGATCAGCGGAGTAAAGGATGGAACGTACAGATTCGGATATGTGAGCATCAACTTCAGAGGTCTCCACGGATTCACAGCGCGCATCAGAACAGCCGCCTTCCTCGTCTTGCTCAGACCATGGAGGTCATCGTACTTTTTGTGATGAATCGTCTCGGGCAAAAGGAACAGCGCGCCCAGTGCAGCAAGCCCCGACAGCCCCGTCTGGACCCAGAAGATGACTCTCCACGACGTATAAGTCACAATAATACCGCCAATAAACGGCCCCAGAGCTGGCCCGATCAGCGTTCCGCTCATGAACCATCCCATTGCTGTGGCTCTCTCGGTGGGGCGGTAGATGTCCCTGAGAAAGCGGGGCGAGAGTGAGGTCAGCCAGGCCAATTACTTCTCCAAAAGGCCCTGTTTGCGTAACGGAATCTGTTTGACTCACTGCAGACATGCTGATCCGACGAGGAGGAAAGCTGTGCCTTCAAAGGCCGTAAGGATCCGAAAGACAAAGAACGCAGCCAGGTTAGGAGCCAATGCTGTGCCAATACTGCAGCCACAAAACAGAAAAGCGGTCGTACAAGTGATCTGAATAGGTCAGTCCCACGGTCAGCATATCTTCTGCAGGGAAATATCGAAGACCAAAGAATCATAGCTTCGCAAAGCCAAGCATATATGACCGCGAGCCATAGGCAGGTAGAGCAGGACCGACGTACCACTTTACGTCCCCAAACTTCACTGAAAGGCCCCCAGACGATAGGGCTGATGCCCATAAACAGCAGATATAACGCATTGGTCACATTCACAATCGATCCTGTGGTCCTGTACTCGGCCGCGACCTCGGGCGTCGCCGAAAGCACAGTGGTCGACGAAATGGGTGCCAGGAAGGCGCAAAAGGAGAGGAGAGTGACGATGGTGAGTTTCCGCGAGGGCGAGAACCGGTTGTATACGCTATCGGGGACCTCAGTGTAGGACGTGTAATGCTCGACCGGGTTGTCAGGGCCCAGGGAGACGTTGGTCGAGATGCGTGCCACCACAGGGGCCTCGCCGTCTTGATGCCCATCGTCACTGTGTTGGTGGGATGAGGCTGTGGATGATGCATCATCTTCACCATGTCCTGTGATGCTGGATGTGACCGAGTGGTGTCCTTCTGACAGGTAACCAGCCTCAGCCTCAGCATTGCCGATGTGTTTGTTTTCATCGTGTCCAACTTTGTCGTGGTCCGGCCTTCCAGCACTATGAGAGTCGGTCTTTTCATTGGCAATGATGCCTTGAACTTGAGCATCAGTCGCCATCTTGTAATGCAATATTCAGAGTGCTTTCTTCTTGAGAATGATGGTAAATAGTAAAGATTGCATCGCAGGCAAGCTTAGTTGATCCTTGATGTCGAGTTGCAGCATGTGTATTCTTCTAAAGCCCAAGTATTCGGTAGACAAGATAAGTGAAGTCCCTTGAGGAAAGCCCCAAGGTCAAGTTAGGTGATGACGCAAAGAGAAACAATATGACTTGACGGAGAAAGGGAAGGAGGAGAGAAGGGGGAGGGGTCCGGATCTTGTTCCCTCAGTCTACCAGAAATAAAGCGATCACGGGAAAAACTAGGATGAAAACAGATGAATAATAAAAACGGGGACGCAGACCCTCTATAAGTCACTTACACTCCTTACACGGAGTCCGCATCCCACGTTATGAATTCTTCCGAGCATCTAGATCTCAGCAAAGAGGTAACTCGAGAAATACGACCAATCAACCAATCAGCAGCAAAAGAAGTTACGCCTTCCTTGTTCGACAGTACTGATTCCCCACGCCCCCATCCCCAGACTGTTGAGTCTGAGAAGGCCGAGTTCGGGGCTAACAGGACAGGCCGGTCGTTGAAGAAAAGGGCCATGAAACTAGCGTTGTATGGGGCCGGGCAAACTCGCATGGTGCGGGCAGATATCGCCACATGTGATGTCCTGCTTGATTTAAGCTGCTTTACTGGAATAGGTGCCGACAAGCGTTGTTCGGGACCTCGGGCGTTGACATTTCGCGGTCAACATTGTGGCTCGTTATATGCGTCTTATTTCCAGACGAGATAGGTAGGTAGGAAGCCGCTTTTTGAGAGCGGGAAACAGCATTGGAGAGGTTGCTGATAATAAATGACAGAATGTGTGTGTGTGCTTCGTATAGACTGGTAGTATGTACACTAGATAGTCATTCACTTGGCGTGAGACGCGCCCTACTGAAACGGCAGCAGATTTTGCTTCGCGGAAGTTTTTAAACGCACGAGATCAATTCGCCCATGGCATGCATGCATCCATGACTCTCCAAGCCGGGAATACTGGAGATATCTCGTGTAAAACTTGTTGCGGCTTTCTCCGCCGGCCGGCGCTTGTCCCGAGTCTCGGCTTTGCCGTTCCGGTCGCGGGCCTCTGACCGGCCTGCTGGCGTCCTGTTTAGATATTGCCCGGATATGATTGGAACGCAATCCTGCAAGAGACGAGGTCATCGCAAGGAAAGCTCATAGTCTTTTCAAGAGAAGACTTCCAGTAAAACGGCCATTTGCAAAAAAAGAAAGAGATTGTCCTATCAAGACATCAGCTTCGACCAAGGTCGACCCGACGCAGCCTACCGGGCAACTCCATCGCATCCACACCAGGGGCTTTCGTAGAAGCTCACCGTATAGATGCGACTTATCTCCGTCGCGTTATGACCATCCCCTCTTTTTCCCCGGCAATCAACCCATCTCAACGGGCAGTCTACGATATCCATTGCCACTTCGGAAGCACGCACGAATAAGTAGAAGAAGCCCACTACCTCGCTTTTGCGGCGCGATCTGACCGCATACCTTCGCTTCCAAAGGATTTCTCGAAACCTCACAATTTTGTTCCATGGCCTCTGCCCGTCTGGATTTCTCAATAGGCGCCGGGCAAGCTTGAGTCATCTCTGGCCCGACGCGGTCGATGTTTGAGCAAAATCTTGTCCAGGGGCCGGCCCGAGGGCTCGGGGCCGGGTATATCTCACTTTCAATGTCAATTCATTAGCAGCGGACAACTGCCAAATTGAGAGCCGAGATTTTTGACATGATTACGAGTAATTTGTTCGTGACAGCCATGCTGGGTTGGAGAAAGACTCTGGTAGAAACAGACAGGCAGCGTTGTATAAGTATGAGGATCAATAGCAAGCTCTGACCAATGTGCTCCGAACTTTGCAAAGTCTCGTTACTTCCATGGCCATACCGGTCTATCCAGCTTTATCGCGTTCGGTCAAGGCAAATGGTTGCAAGATACTGCTTATAAGGCCATTTTGAAGGCAGTTGAATCTTGACAATGTCCATTTCACCATACTCTGCGAGCAGGTGTCTCAAAGTCTGTAAGCCTATCAATCAACAAAGCCACTCCTACCAAAGAACAAGCACCATGGTGTAAATACCACATAAAACAGTTGAGCCGTCGTCTTGGCCTCATCCAACCTCCCTTACAAACAGGCTCAGCCAGGTAACGAAAGTCAGAAAACCAAGAGCAAGTATCAAAAAAGAATTGTCGGCAGTAAACGACCGACCAATCAGTGTAGAAGAGTGAATAATAGCCGTCTTTCTTTCATCAAAACTCCTCCAGGAGCAAAAACGGTATAAATAACAGTTGGCGTGATATTCTTGGCGGGAAAAATAGACGTTCAATAGCCAGCCGTGATCTTCGTTGCCGTGATTGACGACTGGTCCAAATCAAATGGGTAATCGATCGTAGATATGGGTATGAGTTTGGGAATTGCAAGGTGGGAAAGCAGTTACTGTATGGTAATCGTTGAAAAATGGGGTATTTGCGATACGTTTTGATGTCAGAAGAGAACGCCCTCACCATGTGAGCGGAAGCGGCAAGAGCAATTGTTGAGTATTTGCATAGTGGTTGTTGAGTGTAAGAATATCGTCCCCATTCTAAGGCTGTCCATGTCTCACAGATCGGGCCTCAGGTGTGACCCGTTGTTGGTTCGACTGGCTTGGTCGCCCACAGTTGCGACGGCATCAAGACAGGCCGCAGATATCTCCTAAATCTGCTATGCGGCAGCCCGCGTGGATGAGACTCAGCAGCATGTACCACGCACTTCTAACGCGACGGCACATCGATGGGACTGGTCGGGTGGCTCTTCAAGCCGCCGCTAAGGTCCCCAGACTCGGTCTTCTTCAAAGCCTGTGCCATCGTCTCCACCGCGATTTCGCCGGGAATACCCATAGGAGGGATCGGGGACATGGACAGGCTTGCCGACACCGGACTGCCGATTGGTTTCCTGCTGGGCGAGGTTTCGTTGCCCCTTAGCGAGACGGGCTTGCTGTTGGGCGAGCTCGTGGCCGGGTCCCCGGTGGTGGACGATACTGGAGAGCGGATCGGAGAAGGGGAGCGGTGGTCTATGTTACCCATGGAAGACAAGCTCGTAAGACCTCCAAGATGGATTGACTCTCGCGAGCCGCCCATCCCCGCATGGCCCTGGTGTTCGGCCTGTACGACATCCGCGAAGCTAATGAAGCTCAGCCGGCGCACATCCGCGCTGTCCAGACTACCGTAATTACTGCCCGACTCGGTCAAATCGGCCGCGGGCCTGAAGTCTGCTGCTGTCAGGCTCGCAGCGAGATCATCCTGCCAGCTGCCGTTGGAAGTATGATCCGAGGGTCCTGTCACATTGAGACCGGCCGGCTGGTGATTCGCGTGAGTAATGATCTCGACGGAGTCGGGGTCGAGGTGGTTGTCGGTGATAGCCTCGGACGAGGCGTCGAGGACGGGTGGGACGTAATCTTCGGTCTTGATATGGCTAGGGATGGCAGGAGAGTTCGGGATGAGGACAGCTTCTTGCACATCCCGCTCGAAGATCTGGCTACCGGCTGGTGAGGACAGTCCCGGCGAAGAGGAGAGCCCGCGGCTGGGCGAGGAAGGCATGGCCGGGATGGTACGCTCTGTGCGGATAGGTGAGGCGGTGGATCGGCGTGAGATGTTCGAGGCGGGATCTGATCTCGACACTGGCTGAGCGGAGTCGTCTGGCTTCTTTTTGCCGATGCCGAACAGTCCTCGCATTTTGGTTTTCTTCCCGGTCTCGTTAGCTTCACCTGCAGGGCCGGGATAGGCAAGCTGGCTTGCATACCTTGTCACTCTTTTGGGATGATGTTGGCTCAAATGGCTCTGCTAGTGACGGGACGGATGTGCCACTCTGCAAGGGTGCCGTGCTGGCAAGACTCATGATGGAATGATGTGTGTGTGAGAGAGAGAGAGAGAGCGAGAGAGGCAAGGTAAGGGTATGAGCTTTTCGAAGAGACGTATCTGCTAGTTGTCGCCGGGAGATTCGGTCGGTGCTGCAAATCCCGGGGGTGCGGACAAGGTGGGATGGTGTCTCAGTCTCTGGAACCTGAAGTGGAGCTGGACCCTTTGGGGGATCTGCAAGGAACGCGCAAATTTATGTCAACAAGAGTCTGCGTTGGAAAACAGAGTAGAACGAGAAATGGTGAGGGCCGTCACACGGGCTCCAGTGGGGTGACAGACGATGGGGGCGGAGACAAAGAGGTAGCGAATGTGGTGACCTGGAGAAAACAGAAAGAAGTCACATGTGAATGGAGCGTTGGAGGTTGGTTAATGACGGTGAGGTGATGGCGGGGATCTGGCAGCAACGAACAGCGAGCTTGTCTATTGTGCGGCGTCAAGTGTTGTTCCTGGTCGCACCTACCTCGAATAAACCCCGAATCTCAGATGCTGTTGCAGTTGCTGTTGCTGGTGCCAACAAGCCACGGGGCGAATACGATCCTTTTCTCCCAGCTACCTAGGTACCTAGCAGATCGAAGATTTGGGTCGGGGAACGGAACGGGGCCAGAAGCCGCTGACGATGGTTCGCAGTAGAGCAGCCTAGGAAGAAAGCCGCAGGTGGATTGGTGCAGGGCGGATGATCTGCACAATTCTCAAAGATATCGTTCGTTTCGGGGTCTCTGTATCGTCTCGTTCAGACTTAGGTCAGACCAAAGTCCAATTGCCGTGTCCTTGCGGAATAAGTTGCCCCCTTCTCTCTCGCGCAACGTGGATGTGTCGTTGAATGCGCCGAATCGTAATAATGCCAAAAGTCCCGCTCAGTCCTTTTCTACACTTGCTTATGACCGGAACCTTAAAAGCGCAAGAGATAAAATATAGATAGAAAGCTTGTTCGCGATTTTATTTGTCGTGTAATACGGGGGCCTGTCGGTGGTCCCTAGCTGCAGGTGGTCTAGATCATGCAACGTTGTCCAAGGCGCAGCAGCAGTAAAGTAACAAGAGGGCTGATGAAGAGGACGACGGAGGAGACCGAGCTGGAATCAGAAAATCAAGGCGAGGCTTTGGCGACGAGAAGCTTCTTGTGGGGGGGTTTTTTGGTGTAAGCGGGCTTGGCGGCGGGCGTACTAGGTATCCGTAGGTACCTTAGGTAGGTAGGCACGCAAGGGCAGTAGGCGGAGGAGGGGTCAATGATAACAGAAAAAAAGGGGGCCCACATGGTCACCGGTGCTTCCAAGTCCTTCTCGGCGGCAGGTGGGGGGCTGGGCTGAAATCGAGCCTGCCCATGGGCCATCACCGCCATGTGGTTGGCTCGGGGGGCTGGTGTCAGATCTTCCGGGCTCATGGTCCTGTTGGGCTTCGTCCGCCTCACTGTTTATCATCACCCAAAATCAGGTTTGCAGTCTTATGTCTTTCGTCATCCAGTCGGCCCTGTCAGGCCTGAGAAGGTCACGAAGCATGGGCCAGAATTCGGTCAAGACTTGTCAAAGGACCGTAGAGTTTCGCTAATTTCTGGTTATGAGATTTGGTCTCAATTCATTGCCACCTACCCCCTACGTAATATCCCTCCATTCTTAGAGCAATTCTGCCGCATGAAAGAAAGCTTGCTGAATATGGCTTCCTCCTTACTCACGGCAAACCGGGGGAAAAGCACAAGCAACTGCAGATTGCTCTTGATCCGTCCCAACCATGCACGCATCAGGCTCGGTAGAAAGGGAGAAAAGTCAATTACACTACCCATCATATGAGCGGTGACGATTCACGATTCAAGATTCATCAGGAAGTTCCACTTGCAATTGATAAACGCTGCGACAATGGTGATCATGTACCACATTGAAAAGGATTGGCAGCGTGTTTTATACAAACAATGTCACTCACCCAACAGTCCTTGGCAATCTTGCCGAAAGTGTACTATGTATGTGTCTTTTCCTCTCGGGCCAAGCTCCACCTCTATGTGTGCAACCAACAATATTCGATATTACTATGGTAACCATGGACCAACCCGCATAATAATGGTGATGATCCAATAACGTTGCATGAACCTCCCTCCAAGTCCAACGCCCGTCACTCGTAATGCAAATGGCAAGTGGCATAAACTAAAATAGTAATGCACTACGCCTTGGGAAGGGTTGGTTCAGTAAAGCAAGGATGCTTTCCATCATTGCAGGAGAGAGCCAAGAAAAATAGGAAAATAAGAAGAAGAAAAGAAAGGAAAAGGAGAAATGGCATGAACCTCCCTCCGTAAGCCACATACCAGGTAGTCTGCACACATCCCCTCTCGGGCATTGAATATGACACTCTTGAAGGTCCAAGGTGCCTGATTACCTAGTGAAATGCCGCCTCTGTATCCGATATGGTAGTAGCGCCTACCTGAGTCCCTAGCGTCTACTTGTAATATCTACCCACACTAGGCACGACTATAGGTAAACATGTTCGTTTGTTCGCGAGCATTGTCAGTATATCAAACTTGCCCGCGACCGCGCGGCGCGATGACGGCAGTTCCGCAGCCCAATTTTTTTTCCATGCAGGATGTCGTGCATCAAGTACCTGAGGTACCTGGTGGCGGCCTCTAGAGATGCAAACCATGGCATCAGTTTCAATGCGCCTCCGAAAAACTAAAATATGAATGCGCCTGCTTACATTGCCACAAAGGCCTGCTTACATTGCCGCAACGGCCTATAAGAGCGGTCATGCTGTGCCTGCTCCTCGCACAATGCATGCGGTTGCCATTCGGCCCGAGTTGAAAGCCACTGCCACGCCGTTCGAAGGCAAAAATAGGGAAGAAAATAAGATACTATTCTTCCTCCATTCCAATGTAAGGCACCAAAATGAACGTTGCCTGTCCGGTCTGCCTGAGCCAAAAGTGAATGCCGCGCTTCGGATCGCACCGAGTGCGCCATCGCTAAAGCAGCTGCGTGTCTCAGGCAAACCCCGACACGAATCAGCACAAAGAGCCACGGAGCACTGAGGTATCAACAGAATTTCATAAAACGATCCGACCTATGTGAAGCCCATCCCCCCCAAGTCCCAGCATTTGATCTGATAGAAAGCTACTTCCCAAGTGCCTGTGATCTACCTCTCACAAAAACCCGTAAAGATGATGAAGTACGCATGCCGCTGAGCACTGGATGCTTCGAGACCCTGCCTTGTGTCTCCGTTCCAAACCACGTCCTCGTCGTTCAAGATCGTACTCCCGGTCCAAAAGAAAGATTGGAAAGCCGCGCACGAACGGACAAATCAATCCCACGCCCATTATATAGAAAAAGAAAAAGAAGGCGTTCTGGGAAATCCTGCCACCTGAGCCCCCCACCCGTTCCCCCAACCATGAAAATTGAATGGTAACCACGGGACTTCTGTACGCCAGAAAGCAAGCGATAAATCCAGGATCTTGAGGAGCAGACAAATGTGTGTCAACCCCTTAAGATAGATTCTGCGTAGAAGGTTTTCGAGCTAGAAATCGATTCGCAATTGGAAAACATAAGAGGTATCTTGCGCGCAAGACCAGCCAGAGGCCGCGACGCCGGAACGCCGTAAACGCCTTGTCCTGGAAAGCAATTCCTCTGCATATACGAAGCGTATGAAGCTGTGGAAAGACCGATGATTTTGCTGCAAGTACTCTTGGCGAGTAGGTGACGAGCAGCACATGTACAATCTGAGCTGATCATCGGCAGCATATCATCAGATCGACTACTTCGTGAGCACAGCATCGTAGAAACTAGCCACGCCGCTGATGAAAGCGCCAGTTATCACACCTTTCCATCCGCCGTAGATTGCCGAATTGATGCGCGCGACGGAGTTCTGATCAACCCATCCACCAAAAGTGACGCCTTGCTGGTAGACCACGTACGTAATGACGGCCTTGGCGATGCTGAAAGTCAACGGATCGACCGAGAAGCTGGGTTGGGATCGTTTGCGATTCCCAGACGCGTGCGCAGCAGAGAGATTGAAGTAGAACCCAAAGAATGCGGGCACGATCACGCTGGTAAAAGTCCACAGCAAGACGGGGTACCAGAACCTGCTTGTCAACACGCAGAACAGATCCGGCACCTCGACGGGATAGTCTGGAGTTCCGATGGCCTTGACGGCGGGAATGGTGAACGCGTATCGGTCAGGCAGGACCTCCTTGCGCAGATGGTACAGCTCGAACGCGGCGATAGTGAAGATGATCGAGGTTACCGTAGACAGCGTGTCGCGCGTATTGTATGTGACCTCCCTGATGCCCGACTCCTCATACAGAGATGAGACGCGCTCTCGTAGGGCGAGGGTGCGCTCATCGACGACGCGTGCGACATCAGCAGGTGTGGAGGGCAGAGGAATGCGCCGCGCAAGTGCGAGAGCGCGTCCAGGCGTGGCAGAGGCAGAAGGAAGCTCCGAATCATCGCTATTACAATCCATGTGTCAGTCAGCGCAGGGTCTTTGTGTACGCTACATCATGTGGGGTGCGACTGGGCGCCAGGGGAAAATAAACAGCCCGACTTACTCGGCAGATGCGCTGATGGCTTGCTCTGCAGCCTTTGCAGCCCTGCGCTTCTTTGGCTCGGCAGAAATGTCCTTCTTCACCGGTGAGCCTATCGCGCGAGCGCGCGATTGATAAAAAGGCGCAGCCTTGGGGTGGGAGCTGTAATTCTGGTGCTCCGTGAGATACCCGTCGAGGGCGACCTCGAGGTCATTCTTCTTCATGCCATCGGTACTGGTACATCATGACGCGTTAGCACGTAGAGTCGCAGAAATTCTGTTTGCAAAAGAAGAACCATATTCGCAGCATGCAGTTGCGAGCAACGCGTAGAAGTTCTCTTGGCGCGCACAGCTCGCCGTTGTTGTCGCGTGCAAAGGCCGCGCATCGGGCTGTGAAGCAAGTGGGGCGATGGTCTCATTGCCGTGATGGTGGCCGATCGTGACAGTTGACATAGGGTTGCCGCGGAGACGGAACAAAAGGCACATACTTTTTCAGGCCAACCTCCTCGGCCAGCTCGAGGAGATCAGTCTTGCGCTGGCCGCGCAAGAAGCTATTGGTGGTAGACGACATGGTCTGAGGGGTATGCTGTACTTTTGACGGGTATGGTTATGGTCGCATAGGCAATGCGATTCAAACGCGATGCTATTCGAGCGGTATGGACGTAGTAAGCAAGATGATGTCTGGTGATACTGAATATAGCATCAAGAATGTGGATGTGGTACTGTACTGGGCGCGGAGTCAAGAAGCGCAGTGACTATGTTTATTGTGATTCACGGGGGGGGTACGTGGTGCGAGGTGGGCTTGTTATTGTGTCGGGGCCTGTCAGTCGTTGCGGGGAGGGCACTTGAGCACTTGCGGGAAACAGCTCAGGTGGGTCAGGATTCTCAGAGAGGGAAGGAGCTTGGGCCAGTGAGCAGGGGGTTTGTGTCTTGTACTTACCCGAAACGAACCCCCTGTAACGCTGCTGACGGGAAAATTGGGGAGGCTGGGCGGGAGTCCAAGGCTTGTTTTCGGAGCCCTGTATGCACTACTCTGTACTATGCAGTATGTACGGAAGTCGCAGCAGCAGCTATCATCAGCCTTGTGAGATTTGTGAGATCTCCCGGATGCTACCTTGGGAAATCAGACGAATACCTGAGGCATTTATCACCTAGGCATCCCGTACCTAGGGAGGTCGCCGCATGTCTTCGGTCTCTCCGTCTCCGAGGCAATGGATGTACTATGGTGGGAGGATCATACCGCAGTAAATTAATAAAATTGCGTACCAGGAAGTGAAGTCCTTGGCCGCTCGTTGACCTGATGAACTGCCTGCTACACAGGACGAGTTCCAAAACAAACAAAACCGTCAGCGCTGTCTGTGATTTTTTTTTTGTTGTTACTTGTTTTTACCGCTACTATCTAATGTCGGGCATCGCCATGTCACCTGAACAATCTGAAAGGGAGACCGCCTGTGAGTAATCTCTGGATGAGACAGCCATATGACGGGGTGGGGAGAGGAATAAATTACGTAGAAACACGATGATCTAGACAAAAGCTCTCGAGATTCCTTATTTGAGTAGCGTGGCCTCTGGGTCCTGATATATGCTTTTGTGGGATGATAGTACTGTCGTGATATGACAGAGATGATTAGGATGGCAGCCAAAAATGCCATCTCCACGGGCAGTGAGTAATGTCTTGACACAAAGAGGCGGGTTTCATCACGAACCAAAGACGAGAAGTGGAATGTTGGAGCTTGTTTACTTCTACACATCTACCAAGCCCAAGAACTGCTCTTCGCCTCTCCTAACCAGCCTAATGGGCACCTTCAAATCTCCATGCAACTTCAGCGTCAACAAGCTAGTCGCCTTCCTCATCGTCTCCCGGCTCTGTTTCCTTGCCATCTCATACACCTCCCGTCTCTCCTCGTCCCCGAGCCCCTCCACGTCCTCATCCACCGCAAGCTCGACACTGTACCGCTGGAACAGCACCGCCAGCGCGGCCACCATCTCCACCTGGGCAATCCTCCTCCCCAGGCACGACCGTGGCCCATCGCTGAACGGGATGAACGACCCACGAACGGGCCGGTACAGCTGCGCACTCGTGTCCGGCCCCTTGAAGCCCCCATAATCCTCCTCCTCCTCCTGCTGCCCTTCCTCCATCGCGGCCTCCGTCTTGCCCGCGCTCAAGGACGGCCGGAACCACCGCTCGGGCACAAACTCATCCAGGTCACTCGCCTCCTCCTTGCCCTTCGCAGGCCAGTACCTCGGGTTGCGATGCGCGCCAACCGTGTTCAGCACAATCGTCATGCCCTTGGGAAGCACATGCCGCTCGCCATCTAGCATCAGACTCTGGTCTGCCGCAAGTTGCACCTCCTTGGGAATATCCACCACACTAGGAGTCAGTCGCAGCACCTCGTTCATGCATGCCGCCACATTACTCGCCATCAGCGCATTGATGCTCTCCTCGTAGCTCCATCCTCGCGGATCGCTCTCACGCCCCAGTAGCCGGTCGACATCGGCCTGCAGCGCGCGCTGGGCCGCCGGGTTGGTCGCCAACTCAATGAGCGTGAAGTGCAGCGTGTTGGCTGTCGTTTCATGCCCCGCGACTAGAATCACGAAGCAGTTGCCTATGATATCCTGATCGCTCAGCTGCTGCGAGCCGCCAACGGCAGCCTTTTTCTGCTTGCCGTACTTGGTCCGCACAAGCTGGCCCATAATGTCCATACCACCTCGTACACCGTCGTCCTCGTCGTCATTCTCCGCGGCGGCCTTTTTGTCGCGCAAAAACTCCTGCATGTACTGTTCATAGTTCCACCTCGCAGCAGACGCCTCTCTTGCCGCCTGGAACGGCAAAATCCGCAGTAGCGAGTGCGGCACCAGCAGACACAGGAAGATCTTCTCGAGCACGGTAGCGAGCGAGTCTGCAAACGTCATACTATGCCCCTCGCTCGGTTTGCGATCGCCATACTTGCGACTCCGCGCATCCGCATCCTCTGGCATGCGCTGCCCGGGCCACAGCAGCCTGAGCCCAAAGCCCACGCGTGCAATGATATTCAGCGCCAGCGTCATCGTGTCGTGCTCTAGCGTCTCGACCGTGCCACTGCTCTCTGCCTTGCCCTTTTCCCCGCCTAGCCAGTAGTCGATCATGCCCTGGGTCTGCATAACGCTCTCGCGGAAGATGTAGGCAGCATTGCGCTCATTGAAGCTCGCGCTCACGCCTTTGCGATGCATCTTCCACTCAGCACCCTCAGAGCTGAGCATGTTGCGCCCAAAGATTTCGAGAACGCGGTAATTGGAAGTCTGCTTGGGGAAGGCTTCGCGGCGGCTAGTAATTTGCGCAATGGCAGGCGCGGAGCCAGTGAAGAGGATAATCTGACGGGGGGAGACGACCAGGAAGCTGTCGCCGAGGCGGGCCCAGGGTGTTCTCAGGTAGCGGTAGGCCCAGTCGGGCTGCATTATGCTGAAAGATGGGGCTTAGCATAAGACATCAGGAGACTTTTTTTTGGGGGGGGGGGACAAGGAAGATGTGGCGTACTCGAGCCATGGCTCCCAGTAGGCTTTAGGAAGGAGCTTTATTAATGGTGTCCAGAGGCGCGAAGTAAGTTGCCAGAGGAGGTTGTAAGGGGATACAGCTGGGATACTCTCATCAGCAACATCGATCTTGTCTCGGGCTGGCGGCCAGTAACTTACGCGCAACGACATATGGCAGCCCTGTGCGCCGCGCAGCGGCTATCTGATTTCGCAGACTTTGCACATAATTGTATAAGCCATATGCGAACACAGCCCCCAGGAGGGAGAGGAGTGATGCGGTCGAAGGCATTTCAACCCATTGACGGGTCGCCTCTTGATGGAAGAAGCACTCGACGTCGACCGGGAATATCTCAAACCACAATCGCGAAAGATTCACACAAGTACCTGGAAGTGCTTGAATTGAACAGGAGCTACAAGCTATGGATCAAGACGAGAGAACAAGGCCAAATGCGAGGACTTCCACGGAGATGAAGCTCTTCAGTTGCGCGGCAAGCTGAGGTTCAAACGTTCTAGTGCGACATTCCAGTGCGAGGTGACGGCTGTCTACTGTACCTTCGCAGCTTAGCTCCACGCGGGTCTCAGCTGAGGCACGTTTCGAATGCTTGTGCGCAACACGAGCATTGGGAAGTGGAGACTGGCTGGACTACTGTCTCGGACCTCTGAATATCCGAGAGAGGGCCCCTCCAGACTGCCAGTATAGTCATCAAATTCCCGCCAGGTTGCGCAGCTTGGCAAACGTGATTCTGACTTTATTTGAGTGCCTGCTCTTATAACTTGGGTCTTGTGCTGGCAGTGTCTAATAAGTGGCAGACGGAGTGACGGTAGGCCGCATCTCTGAGTGGCGGTCCAGTCTCTTTGTCGGTCCCAAACTCAATGGGGGCGCCACTTCAAGGTAGCTTTTCATTGCTCGAAGGCGCGAACTTTCGTCGTGCTCTCAGGCCATGCTTCATATCACACGGTCTCTTGGCAGCGTTTGGAGCTTGAGGTTCCGTGCGAAGATGTGCTGAAGACAAGTATCGACAACATGTAGGACATGCATATCCGCATCGATTACTACGGTTGCGTACAGGAAAAAAACCATCCCTGCCAGGTACCTGTGGAGTTCTTGGTGTTAGCAATCAAGTGATGTTGGCCTGTGCACTTTACCTGCCAGGAATGGTTCTTTTTCCCCATCATACCATAGTACTTACATGCAGTCAGCCACTGGCTGTGGGGCCGGATCATACCAGATCCAATGCAGGCCACGGCCCGCAACGACCTTGAGATCCAATTATATTAGCCATGATTTGGATTGTTATAGTTTTTTATCTAGTGCGCAGTCTGGTTCAACCCCACTTCCGACTCTTATTTCAACGTCCCTGCTTTACCTTAGTCCAGTGGCCCGCCGGCTCAGACTATAGATCACAATACAGGATCCAACGGGAGATGCTGGTCGCCTCGAGATGGTGGTGTAGCCTCTAAGTATATACGTCCCTTTCTGCGATGCGACCACGGGCCGAGGCATACTGCTGACATTTCGGTAGATAGGCTCGGTGTAACCAAATCAACAGCCATGATATTCGTCCCCCGCAATGCATCACAAAGACGACACTGCTTGATCCTGGTGGGCTTCGTACTCGCAAACCTCAGACAATGTTCTTGCGGAGATCTCATGAGCCACATGCCACATGCAATCTTGCAGAGGGCATCTTGTTACTATGTATATTCATGCCATTGTGCAACATCGCGATCTCTTGAGCTGGTTGGCCAGGTATTCTATCCGCGAACCCAGCGGAGAGACTTGCACGGACGCTATTTGAAATATCCCAAGTGCGCGAAATCCCCCCCCCCCCCTTGTGGTCGACGCGGATCATACGGGATTGGTCGTTCAGCTTCTCCGCCCACCGCAGCACATGTGTAGTTCCCTCAGCCACAGTCCCAATTGGGCAGTTTCTTCCCGGATCGAGCAAGGTGCGATACTGCAGGTACACAACGGTAGCCAACGGTCCCCAACGGTGCCCTACTCTAGTCCGAACTGAGGATCGATCATATGTCAGGAAAGTACCCGACGCCAGCCCCTCAGTTCGCCTCGGGGAGAGCACGGGGATCACGGCCCATCCGGTCACCTTTGTCAATTGAGTTACAGATGTCCTGGTCAAGGCCCGCGATGTCATTGCTTGGCGGTGCGCCTGAGGTCTATTGGGCAGAAGCGAACACCTGGGCAGTGAAAAGACAGGATGCCCCCAGCCTTGCTTGCCCTTGGACGATGTTCATAGTTCCGGAGACTGTACGGTCAGAATATAAACCTATGCTCAAAGACACTCGCTCACGTCCACTCGCTCGTGATCAAAAGAGCTTCATTCATTTGCCCACAACAGAACATATCCCAACCACTCTCCCTCCCTCAGAATGAGATTCCTGACTCTTCTGAGTGCCCTCTTGGCCCACAATGGCGTACTCGCCGCACCTAGACAGACGATACCGGAAGAAAGGCGCATAGAGGGAAGGGCATTAGGACCATCGGTCACAATAACAAAACCGGCAGCTACCATTCAAGGCCGGATAGTGCCGTACGCAGACGTCTACCCCGTCGCAGCAGGTTCTCTCGAGAGCTTCAAGCAGATCCCCTTTGCTCAACCCCCTGTGGGCCAACTTCGCCTTAAGCCCCCGGTGTCTCTGAACACAACCAAAAATTTGGGCACAATAGATGCCTCGGGCCTGGCATCCAAGGCCTGTCCGCAGCAGATTATGGGTGAGAAAACCCTCGAACCGCGGTCTCTGCTTGACCAGCTCTCACTGACAGTACCACGTCCAGATATCAATTTAGCTATTCCCAATGTCCCAAGCGTTGCTACCGAGGCTCTCGAGACGGTGTTTAGTAGTCCTCTTATCAACAATAGTTACATCAGCGGCCAGGAAGACTGTTTGACCCTCGATGTTATGCGGCCAAGCGGCACCAAAGCTGGTGACAAGCTGCCCGTAATGCTGTGGATCTATGGCGGCGGCTTCGAGCTCGGCAGCACGGCCATGTACGACGGCACGAGCATTGTCATGAGGTCCGTTGAATTAGGCAAACCGGTTGTGTTTGTGGCCATGAATTACCGGTAGGTTTAAAATGTGCTGCTAGAAACACTCATCACTTCGAAGCAAGCTGATCCATCTTCCACAGCGTGGCTGGCTTTGGCTTTCTGGCCGGAAAAGAGATTTTGGCGGATGGAAGCGCGAATCTGGGCTTGCTCGACCAGAGGCTGGCGATGCAGTGGGTTCAGGATCATGTCAAAGATTTTGGTACGTGTTGGCCATCCAGCTCCCGAGGAAGCAAACAAAAGAGGCATGTTATACTGACGACGCATACATAGGCGGTGATCCCGACAAAGTCACCCTCTGGGGCGAATCCGCAGGCGCCATCTCCATTTTCGACCAACTCATCGCCAAAGGCGGCGACAACACCGGCACAAATGGCAAGCCCCTCTTCCGCGGCGCCATCATGAACTCGGGCTCCGCCGTGCCTGCTGACCCCGTCGACTGCCCCAAAGCGCAGGCAGTCTACGATGCCGTCGTTGCCAACGCCGGCTGCGCAGGGAAGGCTGATACGCTCGCTTGCCTTCGCAGCGTGCCCTACGAGACCTTCCTGAAAGCCAGCAACTCGGTTCCCAGTCTCCTGTCCTACCAATCGCTTGCGCTCTCCTATATCCCGCGCCCGGACGGGACGTTCTTGCCTAGCTCGCCCGAGACAGTCATCACGACCGGCGCCTATGCGAAGGTGCCCTACATCCTCGGCGATCAGGAAGACGAGGGCACGCTGTTCGCCCTCTTCACGAACAATATCAGCACCACTGATCAGATAGTCGACTATTTACGCCAGTTCTACTTTAACAATCCCGCTGCGGACATCAACGGCCTTGTGTCTCTCTACCCCGAGGACCCTGCCCAAGGGTCGCCCTTCCGCACCGGTAACAACTACAACTTCTACCCGCAGTTCAAGCGCATCGCCGCGCTGCTCGGCGACGCCGTCTTTACCCTCACGCGCCGCGTCGTGCTTAACGGGACGTCCACTGTGGCACCCAACGTGCCTAGCTGGTCCTATCTAAGCGTCTATGACTACGGCACGCCATATTTGGGCACGCTTCACGGCAGCGATATCCTCCAAGTATTTTACGGCGTAAAGGACAACTACGCCGCGAACGGGATCATGAAGTACTTCCTGAACTTTGCCTACAATCTCGACCCCAATAATGGCTCGGGTGGCGCAACGCCGCTGAGTCTCGGTGGGGTGTCGAATTTGATACAATGGCCGCAGTGGAGCAAGAGCAATACGCTGCTTCAATTTGATGCGAATAGTTTTAACACTACGCAGGATAATTTTAGGCCGGCGCCATATCAGTTTTTATCAACCCAGACGGCGAAACTACGTTTCTAAGGATGGAGTTCTTTGACAATGCAGGGCACTTTGCAATCTAAGCCCACCACTTACAAAATGATATGATCGTGGTGCTCGACTGCCCACAGGGTCTTGAGAAGACTTAGACTCAATACCCCTTAATTGCTGTAGTTAGCTTCTTTTCCATGTATATATGAAAGATTTCTACATACTCTGATATCGCATATATGTATGAGTGCAGTGACCAAAACCGTTTACAAATACAAAAGACCATTTACTAAGAGACTCGAAGAATAGAGACCAATATTAAAGCAGGACTTCCAGACGAACAGGTGACTTCTTCAGTAAAATACTGAGAGAGTTTGTTTACAAACACTTTGCGTAAACTTGTTCTGAGCTAAACTTTAGCATGTTGTGCAATGTGCAGTAGTAGCCCTCGAGTTGTTATACAGTAGTGTTACATTATGGGCCCTCAAGTAAAATCCCTTCTTCTTATAACCTTGCCATGTGAGGGTAAGTCACCTCTGTGCACCATGAGAGATGTGTGGCACAATATGCACTACCCCTTTGTGGTTCTCGATTTGGGTAGCTCATTGGTGTCATTATGGCAGGCTGATCTTGACCGGGCACCATGGCTCTCCAAGAAGCAGGCGAACCTCGAGCACCGATTTCACTCATGAAGCATACATGTGCCATAGAGTTGGCACATAGGCCAGACGTACAAGACTAGGTAGGCTCCACAAGAAGACTACAGGCAAAGTCGGAATATGCTGCCTATTTGAGCAATCTCCTGCATTTGGTTTCCCGAATTATTGCATCATACGAAACCCCTGTTGTGTTTCTCTAGGCGCCATATCAGCACATGATTATGTACTTTTGCTCAGGGAACGTAAATTCTAAATAATCCAGATACCTGATGGAACATTCATTCTTTGGCCCCGCCCCCCGGCAAAGGTCACAAAACAGTTCTAGTACATTCGAATGGCCCATTCGACCATCACAGGCTATGATAATGCTGTTACAAAGTCCCATTAAAAACCATTCTATCTGAAGCGGAGTGCTTCAATGAGATCATCTTCATCTGATCAAGACAGCCCTATCCAATATTTACACGCCGTCTGATCCTTCACGACGTGAACAGTACCCGGGATTTTCGATAGAAAAAGCTTATACGCGTTCAGCATATACTTGCAAAGCGAAGCTCGGAAGAGGATGAAGGCTGAGACGAAATTCAAAGAGTAGCCCGAGTGTCTTGTGCGGCCATCACCCAAACTACCTTCCAGCTTCGAATCAGTCGCTGTACCCCTGCTTCCCCGTTGGTATCGTCAATACTGCATCCACATAGTCATTCATGTTTGCTCAAAACCGTCTGACCACGTATTTCGATTCAATGTCTCTAGATGGGAGTGGAGAGGAGCGCTGGATATGTGACCGTATTCTGAAGTGGCTACCTAGGTACGAGAGACAGAGAAGTGCCGTACTACACCTGGATCAAAACCACAATACCACAACCTATTATGTGCAAGCCTTACTTGGGACAGGCAATCTCAAAAGGAACAGGCAAAAAATTTGTGTAATGCTGATGCTGTATTCTCGAAAACACCCGTCCTATAGCATTGTGACGCTTTTCCGTCTTGACCAATGTACTAATAAGCAAAGAGTTGCGCTAGCGCAAACTCCGAAGACAACTTCCTCGACGCAAAAGCAGAAGCCCACCTGGGCAATGGCAGGGACCCCAGTTAACACCCGTCCCACCTGTCCGTTCATCCGTGGCCTCGTTGAGTCGTTCATCCCGCGTACCAAAACCCCAACGCCTCCAAGTCCTGTTCACTGACCTCCTGAACGACACGCCCGAGCAGTGGTAACGAAAGAAATTGCGCACCCATTGCCGATTTAATGAAGAGAAGCTGCTGTGTATTGAGTGCCGCGAGGCAGCAAGAGCAACGAGAGAGCAGACGATTATGCGCGGCGTGAAGAATGCTAAAGCCCGAAAAGTATGGGTATGAAAGGAAAGTGGTATCTCGAAAGTGCTGCCTAATCTGAACCAATTCCCCCTTTTCAATTATGCCGTATGTCCAATAAGACGCCGTGGCCGTTCCGAGTTGATCGGAGAGGAGAAACAATGGAGTTCGTAAGAGGAGGGCGAGAAGTTGGTGCTGTGTAGTTTTGTTCTGATGGTGTAGTATTATACATGGAGTATGAGATGGTTTCGCCAGAGGCAGATAATGATGGAGCGAAACCCCATTGCCAATCTTGCTCTATAGCAGACTAGAGGACGGCTGATCGCTGTTCCTCCCTAGGCTCGTTATCATCAAGACCCGAGCGCTGATCATTTGCTTCGCTCAGAGTATTGTCGATAGCTTAGGGTCGGATAATTTGGGGTTCAGTTATGCCCGTATGCTCCACGGGGACTTGTGGCTGAGCAAATCGCAGGGAAACGACACGAGCATCCTCAGTGGTCGTGTGATGCGCATCACCAGTCAGTGAGCGCCGTCGAATTTCCTCGTTGGAGGATCGGCGCAAGCTGTCTGTCAAAGCAGAGCCGTTCTCCTAGAAACGGCCTTGTTGAAAGTCGCCGTAACCTTGCTGACCGGTAGAGTACATCTGCTGCTGGTGGCCACCCATGCTATGCATCGAAGGCAGCATACCCTGAGGACCAGAGACGGCCGGCATTGGGGGTGGGCCGCCAGGAATGGTGCTCTGATGTTGATGAATAGCAGGTGTGCTCTGCACTCGTGAGTGTTGGCCGCGCGGGGAAACCCACTCCTGCGGTTGCTGGTAGTAAGGGTTGTAGCCGCCGTCCTGGCTCTCAGGACGAGGAGCCATGCTGTAGTAGCCTTGATTGGGAGGAGCCTGGTAACCGTACTGAGAGGCCTGGGGGCTCATGTTCATATTACCAAACATGTCCGGCTGCTGCTGGCCGTTGTAATTGTTGACACCCTGAGCAGGGAAGCGAAATTCGTGGGGGGGATAGCCTGTGGTGCGCATAGCAGGTGTCTCGGACATGCTTCTAGTATGCAACGAGGGGCGACCCTGGGAGGCAAACGGCGGCTGCATATTGGTAGGCTCCTGGTTGGGCAAGCTGGAGCCGCGCTGGGACACAGGCTGGGGCAGGACCGAGTTGGTTCCATAGCCACCAGAGCCGCTCCAGTAGCTGTGATCGGCTTGATTCTCGGCAATTGCAGCGAAACCGTTGTTTGCTGGCATGCCATAGGTGTAACCCTGATTCATGTTCATCACCTGGCCTGGGCGATGAGCCAGAGTCTGCATTCCATAGAAAGGACTAACACCTGAACGCATCCGTTTGTTGTCCATGCTACCAAAGCGGGGGTTATATGAACTCATAGAAGGAGTCCGGAAGATCTCAGACTTTGTGTGACGGTGGCCGCCAGCGCTGCTGGTCCGACGGGTGGTAGGCTTGGGTCGAGACTCGTTGCCGTCTGTAATGATCTCAGGGAGGACCTCGATGTCAGGAATCTGGCTGATGTCGCCTGCTTCCATATGATCCTTGATTTCTTGAACGATCTCCAGCATGCGAGCAGTCGGGTAATTTTGGTTCAGGCAAGGCTGCAGCCAGCTCGGGATAGCGGTGCCACTTCCCATGCCGTCCTCGTCCTCGTCCTCCTCTTCAGTATACCGGCGCTTCCTAGTCTCCGAATCCTGCAAACGCTTGGCCTCCCGCTTTCTCGCTTGGAGAGTCCAGTGCTTCAGAACACCATCTCCACGTCGGTTATACTTGGTGTTCTCATCGGACCAGCCTTGCACCTTGTTGATTTGAAGGAGCACCAAGTCAACTTGGCGCAGCGCGTAGTCATTTGCATTGCGATATCGTGATCGCTGGTAGTGCTTGCGGCAGTAGTGCACCCAAATATGGGCAGGAATCGACTTCGTGCAGAGCTTGTTGCGGCCGAAAATGTGTGAGATGGCCTTGCGAAGAGTGGAACCTGTAGTGCAAGGCTGCACAAACATGCAAGTAGGTTGCTCGGGCTCAGGGGGATTTCCATTGTCCTGAACAGGTTGATCTACGCCGGCTGTACCGTTTGCTTCATCTACCATTGAGGAATGCTCGCCCTGTGTAGGGGACTTGGGAGGAGTAGGTTCAGCCATTGGGCCGAAAGATGGATAGTGGCTAGGGCGGCTGAGTGAAGGGAAGTCAGGCGCAGAAACTGTCCTCTTGTGTGCCCGCGTTGTCATGGATGAAGGGGAATCTGGGTGCAAGAATGAGCCAAGTTTAGGATCAGATGGGCTAAATAGATTCGTCAGCTGAAATTCTCATAAAATAGTGCTGCGTAGATGGTGATTGAATTTTTGAGAGGAGCAAGTTGAGTCTCAATATCAATTGCGCGCGTCGAAAGGAGTAGATATGGTTGAAGGGCTCGGTGTGAATCACTTGACAGAACTGGCAAATTTCTGCCCCAGTATAACTAGTCACTGAATTCCCCAGATGAAGGTTTTGCAAGTGAAGGACAGCCAAAATGTCCCGCCAAAAGTCACTCATTCCCTCCAGATTCTGTCGCGGAAAGCAAGCGCGGTGACTATTGCGGCAGCAAAGTCACTTGCCCAGCCAACGCTGTTTCCCTCAGCACACAGCTGTTCATGTGTCTGTCCCCACTGGAGGACGCACTTGTTTGCCATAATCAAGGCAGGCACAATGTTGGATCTTGAATTGACCAGTGGACGCACAAGCGCCATGGTTCGCTGCATGATCCAACGACATACACGTTGATCTTGAGGTATTCAGCAGGTGGGTGTTCATGTCAGGAGTCACTGCTCTTCAACATGACCGTGGGCTCAGCCCACCTGGCTAAGCACTTGAGCACTCAAGGGTGGACGATATGAGTTGTGGAATGGTGTTGTTTACAACTGAAAGCAGATGAAGAAAACGGCGGCTTTGGGTCATCACATACCTAGCGCTTCCACCCAAACGATTCCTCATCAAAATGGCGTCGGACGGTGACCTGGCACGGTCCGAGTTCATCGCATCGTCGTTATCCGAAATGTCGAATGACCCCTCTTCCCTCCTCGGGGAAGGAGGTTGAATTTCTACAACTGTGGGGCACGACATGCCGGCCTCATGGCCAGAAAGCCTCCTTTCGGTGGGCGTTGACTCCGATCCGTATGAGCTCAGCGGCTGATACTCACTCACAGTCGACAGCGACGAAATACGCGAGTGAGACCGCGAGTGGGAAGAACTGGTTGAAGCCATAGTTGTGTACGATGACATGCTGCTGCGGCTGTCAGAAGACTTGTGTTTGGGCGACTTCGGACTGGTGGAGCCGGCGGAGCTGTCTGCGGGGGTGAATTCGGGATTGAAGGGCCTCGTGGCTTGCTGGTTCTTCATGTTCAGACCAAGCGAGTATCCGTCACCAGTCCACGGCGTCCTGCTTCGCACGGGTAATCGCTGGTCGCCTGTCCTTGTGCCGCCCAGTCCACCCGCTTGTGCCTGAAGCATGGCCATGCTGCCGTCGTCGGAAACGCCGGACATGTCGTTGGAGAGTTTCCCGGCGGCGTGCGCCGCCGTGTTTAACAGTGATGTGACGTTCATCACGTCACTCGCCCTGTTCTATCTATATCGTGAGCCTCTCGGACCTCTCATAACGACAATGGAATGGGTATAAACAACAGTGATCCAAAAGAGGGACAAGAGCTGGGAAGCAAACCTTTGTGTCCGAGTACTATTTAGCGACTAGGAGGTTTAGTCGTGTGCGGATGGGCAGCGAGACAAACAAATTCCGTGGCCGAACTCGTAGCCTTGGGAGAGATTATTTCCCGAGTGCGAACTCTACAGGCTTCCTCGGGCAGCCAGCTGTCTTATGAAGGAAACCGCAAACAAAATCCGGAGCACCAGGGTTGAATGGAAGGTTCTCGCGACCAGTACTGATCCACAAGCCGAGCGTCAACAAACAGTCGTCTTGGCGAGAAGTCGCACAAGGGTTTCCTTCCGTTCACGGTAGTCTCGAGTGCACACTTTGGATGATCTCCGTGGTAATGTTGTTATCAAACAAGCGAAGTACGCATCGAGGGCCACGAGAGTGATCTGTTTGCTTTCGGATAGAGTGATCGCGTTTGCGTTCGAATGTCCCACTGCTGATGAGCGGTGTGCGATGAGAGTGATGCGAGCAGAGCCAGGTGTTGGAGTCGTCGTTCCTGACGACGGTCTGTCCGTGATGGTCGGGACGTCCAATACCTCGGTGGGGTCCAGAGAAGGATGGTCTGAGAGCGCAGGTGGGTACTGTGCAGGGTCCAAGACGACGCGATGGGGTGATGAGATGGGATATGTTGTAGCTTTGTAGTTCAGCCCAACACGAGGATAGATGAAATCGATCAAGCTTGGTGATGTCCAAAGATTGGGATCAACGTTTGAGTAGCACTGACCGTCCCGACGTAGATTGAAACAGCCGAAACACCACCGACCCAGGGACCTCGTGAGGTCAAGCAATGGTCGTCCGAAGTGGAAAGGTCGAAAACACAGGTGGCTTGTACCAGTGGGATCGGATCTCGACCGAGCCGAACGAAACGAGCATCAAGCTCTGTCCTGGGAAGGTGAATAGGACGTCTTTTGAGACGGAGATTTAGAGATGGGACGACAAGTCTGGAGTTGAGGCCAACCACCTTGGATGAGAGGACGACAGCTTGCGCAGGTAGTAGTCCGTATCTGTCTTGTCGTATTGACCTAGTTGTATGTGTGAGGGATGTCCTGAGACGAATAGCTTATATCTTCGAGCTAATTGACCAAGGTATACTCCCAGGAAAGTTTGAGGTGATGTGCCACTGTTGGGGCCGTGTAAACGTTGCGATCTGGTGGTATGAAGCAGGGTCCACGACAAGAATAGAGATGTGCTTGAAGGAAGAGGGCGTGGAGATCGAAACAACACTATACCGCCAACGCATGAATCGAGGGCATGCGGCAGCGTGGCTGATGATCTGTGAGGCAATTTGAGAACGTAGTCCGCATCCGGGGGTGATGGGGTGTTTGGGCAACTAGCAAGTGACAGGTCCAGAAGACAACTTACCCCTGGGTTGACTAGTAAAGGAGAAAGTATGGCTAGGTGTGAATCGAAAGGAGTCCAGCTCATGCTATAGTCAGGGACACAAAAATAACCACCCGGTAGCAAGTGATGAGAAGAGAAAGAAAGACAGTCACTAGCTGTAGAGGAACGCGCGCTGCATATTTTGCATGAGGACAGCTCCAGTTTAGACTTCTCCACTAGGTTTGAGCTGGATGTCAACAGCCCGCATCGAGCACAACGAGGAGGTCCCTGTCTCGACCCTCGACCATGGATGTCGCTTTTTGGTGTGGGTGTTGGGCGTTACACGCTGCATCGGAGGGCTCCCTGACGTTAGTGCATCCACTTGCCGGCGTCGTTTTGGAATCATATCCCTGTGCATCAGATTGGCTCTGTCTGTTCATCGCGTCAGATGATCGTCTGAACCAATGTGATCCACACTAGGATGCTTCCCCACGACCATGGTCTACACAGTACACTAGCTGACAGGGCAGTACCAGGCCAATGTTTTTTTCTCATCTATAGCAACATGCTCGCCCAAGCTCCTCTGGAGGCGCAGCAACTGGGGTGATCTGCAGGCTGAGACCTTCTTTGAGGCTTGAAACTGTTGCTGCAAGCAGACTGGTTTGACAGAATGACGGACTTTTTTATTGGCAGATGCTAGTATTAGACGGAAGAAGTTGCCAGGGGCACGAATTGAGACTGCTCAATATTTGCGAGGCAGAGACATGCGGCGCTTTCGGTTGGTGCCGAGCACTAACCAGGTCGAGTCTCGCATCGCACTGACGGCGACGCTTTCAGGAGGCCCCTCAATGGGTCTTTGCTGAGCCCCTTGGTGGGTCTCCGTAGAGTCCTAGTAGCATTTTCAAAGGCTGCGCTCGACAACAGAAGCCGCCCATGCGTGTGTGACGTGACCAGCTGCGGTTGTTAGTGCGGTTTAAATCACAAGGCCAAGAAAGTCCCCGAGTGAATACTCGAGTTTCTCAAACGTTGAGAACCCTGGAAGAGGCTATTCTCTGTGCTTGCGGATATTGTAAATGAACAAGGCTAGGCCTATCGTGGTACCAGGGCTGTATCGCTGTATTGCAAACGAATCAGTCATATTCCCCGGTGCACGGAAAAGACAAAGCTAAATTTAGTTTCGTCGACGGACAACCGGACGTCGATTTGACAAGCGTTTGCACCCTGAAATGTCGCTCGTATCGTCCAGGCATGTACCATCTAGAGGGTACTTAATATCGACCATTAATGTTGGTGAATTGTCGAGGTACACAGTTCTGCAGTGGTGCAGCCTGTGGTTGCGTAGGTATTGCCGGAGCGACGGCTGGCGGACGCGCTTATCCGCTGGCATGAACACTACGCGGCTAGTTGTGGCGCATACCGTAGACAGTGATCGATGAGCGGGCTGGCTACGTTAGTGCTGTTGTCACCTCTGGACAGGCTTATCGCTGGCCAGAAGACAGCATTCCAAGCCTTTTTGCTGCGGTCTAAGTTTGCCCGCTGGCTGTAGCTCTGAGGCGCAGGAGTCATGTTTTCGAGGATTGTGCCCTGAGCGCACAGCTCTGTGGGGGAGCACATTTCATTGCTAATAGGTTGGAAACAAGCTGTGAAGCTGTGCCCAGGTAGCAGTCAGCCGTAAGCACACGTTTCGTCATCATGGTGGACGACCGGCCGTTGATGTGAAAGGAGACAGACCATGGCACGCATGGAGCCAAAAAAGGGACGGCGGAACCAGGACATGGGATGTCGTTGACGTTCTGATGGTGGTCGCACGCGATTGGTGCAAGGGACTTTGCCTGATGTTTCAGAAGATCTGAAGCAACTAGGGTAGGGTGCATAGGTGGGTTCCGATGCCGAAGGGTGGAGCAAGATGGGAAAGTTCACAGAGGCAGAGAGAGGGTGGACAAGGAGCCGGGGTGTAAGCAACAGATGGACGGGGCCAGGATGTCTGCCGGTGAGGACCAGGGTATGGCGGCGCCGGGC